>VFFE01006977.1:1345389-1464061 GCA_008921705.1 Burhinus oedicnemus | reverse complement strand
TTTCTTTTTTTTTCCTTTTTTTTTTTTTTCCATCATAGGTGGAAAGATTAATTAAAGAACGGGGCTGGGAGTTCATGTGGAACGAGCGTCTTGGATATGTTCTGACCTGTCCTTCCAACCTGGGAACTGGTTTACGCGCTGGAGTCCATGTTAAGCTGCCAAGGCTTAGCAAGGTACAAAAGTCATTTAAAAGGCCAGTGACAGGTCAGCTCTTCTGATCTATAAAGGAACAAATGAAAAATGACAGCTTACAGTGACTGCGTGTTAGCATGATGTGTAACAAGGACCCAGGGATAATGCACGACTAATTGAGCACACTTCTATTCTGCAAATTATTGCATTTGTTATGGAAATTAATCTACTCAGCAGACAGCCACCAAGACAGGCTGTAATCCAAGGTGAGAAAACTATCCAACTCTGCCTGTCTTTCTGGAGATGCTATTAAGTCATGGATAATAGCATTGCAAGAACTCGGCACAATACACACGGTAAAAGGCAATAAGCTCAAACCTGTTTCTTCTGATAGGATCCCAGGTTTCCAAAAATCCTGGAGAACCTGCGTCTGCAAAAGCGTGGCACTGGTGGAGTGGACACAGCAGCTGTAGCAGACGTGTATGATATCTCCAACCTGGACCGGATGGGTCGCTCAGAGGTAACCTGTTTGGTTTTTTCCCCTTGCTTTTTAGCTCAGATCTGTACTGATGTGAGTCAGTTTCCCTCCAGCTGGGTTCGCTCCACTGACCTCAGTGGAGCCATGGCAGTTTTTACTTCTGATGAACCTGGTCCAATGGAAGTGCTTACTCAAAGAAAAATTATTAACATGCATGAAGTGCTTGACAAATATTCCTGTTATGGCAATGAAACAACCCAACTCTGAGCAAGTTCCACAAATGTGACTTCCTTGCACCATGTGCTGAGGATCTCTGTTGAGAGCACACAGGTACTAGAAAGGTTTGGCTTTGGTAACAGACATCCCTCAGGATCACGTTTCTCAGCATCACAGCGCAAACTCTTAGACCTGCCTGTCTGCTGGAGCACCCAGCTATGAGATTGGTGTCCATCGGTCCCTGCAGTGCTGGACATGAGACATGTTTCTAAGTGGTACAGTGGGCACGGAGCTAGCTACTAGACATTGGGCGGTACCTGCTGTAGCTGCTGCAAAATGTTGGGGGAAGAAGGAGGGAATGACTCCTAACCCACCTGGGGAATCAGGCATTGAAAGCAAGACTGGTTTAAAGTGTTGTGTTCCTTTTAGTATTCAGTCATACACTTTCTCCACAGCAGGACAAAGTCAGTCCTTTCACTCCAGAATAATTGAGGAGGAGGAGTTGGTGCCATCGTCATGTGTCCTGTGTGGCACTGAGCAGAGGACACAGGAGAGCTAGGTTTAAATCAGGGCAAAGATTTAACTGTCAGGTCTAAGCCCTCCCTGTTGGGCTGTAGGCTACAATGAGATGGGTTCAGCTCAGACATTTGTTTCAAAGCTATTTCAGATTGAATGAGTATCTGTTGTGCCAGAGAATGGAAATGACCCTACAGCCTGGTGGTGCTGCTGCTCTTCTGGGAGACTCAGGTCCCAGACCTCATTCCAGCTTTATATTTGACTATTTTATAAAGCAGAACAGCTCCTAAGAGCAAATCTACTGCAGGATGGGGGAGAAACAGCCATGTCAAAGAGTTGCAGCCTCCTCACACTAGCTCTGCCTGAGCCAAACCCTTACTCCAGGTCACAGGCTGCAAGTCCTGTGGCACTGCTACAGCTTCCCTTTCCTCACCAAGACCACAGCTGTGTTCACCCTTGGCCACATCAAGAACAACTGAGACAAAAATTTACCTTGCATGACCAGTGATCTGATCACAGGGCTAGTAGATAGGAAACTGAGGTTCAAACCTTCTGTCAAACATGTCTTTCACCCCCCAGGTGCATGTTGTAACCTCTCAGCCATGGTCAACTGGGCAGGCCCTGGTGGGACTGATGTCTCCTGAGGACCATGTTTCTCCACTAGCAATGCAATATATGATTTGAGCTCAGATGCTTGAACACGTCAGGATTTGAAGGGCTGCCTGCTTGCCCAGCAGTAAAATTTTAATTATCTTGGGGGCTCTGCTACAAGTTAAAACTCAATTGCAAAGAAAAGCACACTGTCAAGGTGTGTTTATCCAGAACATCCCAGCACTGAGAAGCTTTGGCAGCTTAGATACGGATGCAGTGCAGTGGTCCTTGTGTTGCAGCCCAACACCTGAGTTCAGCCTGATTCTTGGTACGTTTTCATAACATGAATATAACCCCGGGATACAACCAGATTCAAATTGGTCCACAGCCCACCAGCTGGCTTCCCTTCCTCGCTCACCTTGGGTTTTCTGCCACTGGGACAGAGCCAAGTCAGGTCTTCTGTGCTTTCCCATTCGGACTGCCCTTGAATGTCTTCACAACCAAGGGGCTTTTGGACAGGGGTTTGGAAATTTTAAATTTTGGAGTTTGATGTAAGCAGCTATGTTCCTTTGGATCTAGATCAAAATAAGTAAGAGTGAAAAACTATTAAGCTGTATCATTTGCAAAAACAGCATGTGACAAAGATATTTATTAATATCTGAAACATCATGATGTGTGCTTTATACTAAAATAACACTAATAATACACAAGGATTACACAGCATGATTAATTAATATGATTCTACTGACCGATGGCTTAAGCCTACAAATTTTTGCTAGTATGAAGACTTCTACTGAAGTCAGTGATGCCTTGTACAGCAAGGATTCAAAGGATTAAGGCAATAGATACGATACAATCCCTACTTTGAAGATTTTGAAACCTAAATAAGACAAGACAAACTCAAGGGGATAGAAATGTTTTATTATAAGACATATTTTTCCATTATGTGGTAAATGTGTTTGCAGAACTGAATTATGTTCCCAAAATTGCAAGATAAAATTGTTTGTATTTTTGCTTTGATTCAGTTACTGGTCAATGCAAACTTAATATGAAATTCCTTGTCTTCTGGAGGCTGCAAATTCAGACCTCTGATTTCCCAATACAGCTGGTCTGTAAAAGACAGTAAAATAAACTGCTAAGCCACTGAAAGGCTTTATAGTAAAACCAAATCCCTTGAAAATCAGCGACTGTCACAATAAAGAGAAAATGGGATTTAGTCTTCACATTCAGTTTTAACAAGCCAGTCATTAAAGGTTGTTAATGAACCATTTTATGAAGATTAAGAAAAATCAGTGCTATAGCTTGCTGGCTAACAATACCACAGGACCTGTGGTCCTCCCATGTCACCGTCTGTGGAGAAAGTCTGCCAGAGACAAGGCACCCTGTATTCATCAACTTTGAAAAAGGTTACAAAGACTCCACTACTCCCTGCCATATAGAATTGCAAATTTTGGTGCTGCTCTGGGCCTGGAGCTAATCCCACCCCTGCCAGTGTAAATCAAGAGCTGAAAACAAAGGAGTGATGGATAACGTAGAGGCAGCATGAGTTTAGGATGAGTGCCTCTGCCTCCGAGATGTGGGTCCTGGGCTTGGCAAAACCACCTCAGCAAAGCCAGCACGCTTGGCAGAATGAGTAGGACATCTTTCCCCACAGCTAATAAATCATCGCAGCAGGGTTCATGGTCATCTGCAGAGGAACATATGGTACTGAGCCATGCCTGTGAAGAAGTAGAAAACTCTCGTTTGATGAGCTTTCTCCTGCAGTCTAAATGGCTATGGCCAAATAGGTAGTCCTGCTATCCTCCCAGCTCCAGCCATGTGAAGGACTCCTACCCCATGCCTCCAGCAGCATTCGGGGCCAGTGCGTATCAGGGCAATGAGCCTCTGTCTTCCTCTCCTTGCATCACCGTCCCAGTTAGTTTCCGTGTGACTCTGTGCTCACATAAATGCTCCTGCAAGCACAGGGATGGTATGGGCTTGGGAGCTGGGAAAACACAGCAACAGCATTAGCTGCTCTGGTGTGAACTGCCTGGTGATGCTGAGCTCTCACAGCACTGCTGTTTTGGTTTCTTCATCCTCGTACATGAGTGTGGGGAACACAACAGACAGGCAGCCCTGGCTGTGCCAGGCCTTACTTTTCAGCAAACATCTGGGGAGGATCCTGCACGCTTATGGTGGTCACATTTGAAACAGGTATCTCAACTCATGCCTAAACATTTTCTGTAAGAATTTTTGTTTGTTTGCTTTGTTCCTATAGGAATATAAGTAGGACCAGAATTTGTTGGAAATAACTTTAGGACCTATTTGCAAATTTCTGTTGCTGGCAGCCTGAACTCAGGGCAAACAGAAGGGAATTACTACGGGTTTCCACTGGACCAGCATGACCCATAATCCCTGTGCCAGAGGGTGTGTGATCTCTATGCCATGACCCTCCTTACTTACAGCTTTACCTGCTGTCGTTGCAGTACAAGCCAATTTCCCATTCGTCTATTAACAGCGTTAGCTAAAGATTCTATTACTACTATTTTCTTCTTCTTGTTGTAGGTGGAGCTAGTCCAGATTGTCATTGATGGGGTCAATTATCTAGTTGACTGCGAAAAGAAACTGGAAAGAGGTCAGGACATCAAAGTGCCACCACCACTGCCTCAGTTTGGCAGGAAGTGATCTTGCTGCTGCTGATGGCAACTGATGGTAAATATGGCTGCCATTCTGACAGAAAGGCACCTCTGTATATCTCTGTATAAATATCTTGTGTAATAAAACACTACCTGATACCTGGTTGTCTCCTTAGATGCCTGACCGCACTGGCAGGAACTAGTCTTCTTGCAGCTTTACTAGGATGCATCCACTACAACCACCTTGGCAGGTTCTTTTGTGGGGTCTGTTTCCCTTTCTTTCTTGGTTGCTAGTAAGAAAAGTACTACCCTCAGTAATGAAAAAAGCACAAATCGTTAATTCAATCCTGCATTTGCACTTACGGCCATACTTATGAAGTCTCCTATGAGCACCCTATTTTCATTCACAGACACACTTCTCTCCAATGACTGTCCAGGCAGCCAAAATCTGCCAACCTGAGGGGCAGGTGCTGTGAAGTGCTCATTGCTTTTTCAGCAACCATTGGAGACCATGAGGAGTTCAACAGGTAACTGGAGTAGACAGCTGCACGTGCGTTCAGTCTCTGAAGCCTACTACTTGACCTGCCATCAGGAACTCAGTGGTGTCTCTGCATAGGAGCTGCCTCTTCTCTGTTCAGGACTGGTCTGCACACAAAATTCTTTACCATGTCATCCCAAAACCTCACACTTTTTCACTCCTGGAGAACTCACCAGGTCACATTTCAGCTGTTTCCCTGAGGCATCATTTCTGGCCTGTGGCCCTGGGCTGCAGCAAGCTGGCCCAAAAATCAGCAGGCAAATCAGTTTGCTGATAGTCTGTATCCAACATAAACCTGCCAAGCATGGCCCATCCCAGCCTCCTCCTGCAGCTTTCAGGTTCCATGTAATGGTCACTCCTCAGAGTGCCTTAGGGTGTACGGCCACTCTGAGTAAGATCTCTGTGCTCACCACTCTTCCATGTGGTGAGCAGCTTGGTGGAAAGAAAAGATAGCAGACGCTAGCAGTCCCCTTGATTGCTTCTTTTTTGCATATTGAAACATATTCAGTGTTTCACAGTAACCACATTCAAAACACAAGTTCTTGGGAAAAAAAAAAGTCAAAACACGCTCTGATGAATATGCTGTCTGTGTTGCTGTGAAGTGGGGAGTAGTAGCAGAAGAAAATGTTTCAGGTCTGCGTAGACAGCAAAATGACACTGCTGAGGTCCTCCACTGCTACTGTAGGTATGGGTATGTCTAGGACATGCGGTCCAGTAGCGTCCAAACTGGCACTTTGGAGTCCACTGTAGCACCTTGAGCAATGCTAGTTTAGTTTATAAAACTCATGCAGTCTGAGCTCTGAGAAAACATTGAGAAAACATGTATTAGTCCTACTTTAATTCTCATGTGGTAGGAACTTCCCTAACAAAGCATTCTTCATTAGAAACCTCTCAGCTGACATCTGTACAACGCCAGCCTGGTGCAAAGCCCCTTGAGAAAGTTTTTCAGTGAGTCGTATCTGAAGAGCTGTGACTGGATAGCTAGGCCATATCCTGTTACAGACTTTAAAAATCACAATTGGAAGCTAACTGAGAGCTAGCTCTTGGAAATCAGCAGCATGGTGTGCTCATTTCTTGCTCAGAAGGAGAGCTGTTCCGTATAAAGTAGGTTGGAGCTTCCATATGATTGCTGTTTCTTCTCCATCTATGCTGGCTACATTCCCTAACATTTTGTTACCGGCTTTCTGAATGGTGGTTAATAATAGTAATTCTGGGGGAGGGAAAGAGACTTCTGCTGATTTCACATAGAAAGCAAACAAGTAAAACTGGTAAGACTTAACTGTTAGATCTCCAAAACACTCAGATCAACACAAAATTTGACTGTGCGCCAAATGTGCTCAGATTATAGCCTCTGCTTGCGTTCCCCCTGCTGACTTGCAAACTGCTGACAGGCAGTGGTACGAAGTCCAGCTGGCAGCCATTTACTAATAGCATTCCTGAACGGTTGATATTGGAACTGATGACAGTGTTTTAATACCTTTAATAATGACCTGGATGACAGGGTGCATTACATGGTCAGCCAGTCCACTGCTGGTGCTAAATAAAAGAGAGTAGCTGATACCCTGGAGAGCAGGGCTGCTCTTCAGAGCACGTTTGACTGTAGAAATTGGCTGACAGAAATCTCATGAAGTTCAACAGAGGCAGAGGCAAAGTCCTGCACCTGGGATGGAGAAACTCCATGTACCAACACAAGCTGCGTGACAACTGGGTGGAAAGCAGCTTTGCAAGGACTTAGGGTCCTGGTGGACTGCAAGTTAAACGTGGGTTAGCAGTATGCCCATGCTGGGCTGTGTTACACACGAGTGTAGGCAACAGCTTGAGGGACATGATTATTACCCCTCCGTTTAGTACTTGTGCGACTTCATCTGGAGTACCATGTCCAGTTTTGGGCTTCCCCACTAAAGGAAAGACAGTGACAAACTGCAGAAAGTCCTGGACAGGGCCACCAAGACGGGCCAGGGGGGCTGGAGCATGATGTACAATGTGAAGGTGAGGGAACTGCGTTTGTTCAGTCTGGAGAAAAAAGGCTAAGGGGAGATCTTACTGATGTCCACAACTGTTGTCTACATCAGAGGATGTTGAGAAGACAAGCTCAAGACTCTTCTTGGAGGTGTTCAGTGATAGAACAAGAGGCAACAGACACAAACTGGGACACTAGAAATTCCAGTTAGATACCAGGAAGACCTTTTTGAACTGTAAGAGTGGTCAGACATTGGAACAGACTTGGAGATAGTCAGAACGCAAGGAACAATGTCATAAGCAATCTGATCTAAGTTGGCCCTGCTTTGGGGTTGGTGTGGGATGAGTGGGGTGTGTTGGACCAGATCACTTCCAGACCTCCAGCCTACATAATTTTGTGATCTTGTGATTGAATCAATTATTGCAAAATGCCTGCAGATGAGTAAATAAACCAGAGAAATGCCCTGTCCATCCTGTGCTCTGATCAGGCACGGAATTAAGCCTGCATAAAATATGCACAACCCTGATATGATTTACTCTCTGCTAGGATTAAACTGTGGCTTTCTCTGTATTGTTGGCTTCCAAGTGTGTCCTTCACAATCAAAATACTCTTCCTCATACAGAGTATTTTGTAAAGGCTTGTTATTTGCCACCTACATTTTTTACTTCTGTGATCTTTCTCACTCTCCGTGGCCTTTATATTGTCAGCAAGAGTAACTCGGCTGATTAATATTTTCATTCTTCACTCCACACCACTATTTAATATTTTAAATGAAACTTGGACAGTCATGTATCCATTAACGTTATGCTGGACATCTTTACTCAGTCCTCCATCATTACAATCCTCAGACCAGTTTGCTGTCTGTTTGGACCACCTTTATCTCCAAGTTGAGTACATCGTGGGGCTGGGGGCTGTGGGGAGGTAGGGCGGGCCTTCAATGACAGCTGCTGAAAGGCAGCAACACTGCAGATGCCCTGTTTCCAGAGGAAATGATTTGGTGAACGGCTGCAGCAGGAAACAGGCAACCTGAAAGGTTATCAAACAAAAAAAGGGAATCAAACAGATTATGATTCAATAAGAAGATACTAAAGGTTAAAAACCCAGGTTGCTGCACTAACCCTAGACATATGACGTTACTTCTTGACTTCTCACATTTAGTTTTCCCGTGCCACCAATTCTGCACTGCTGAAATCCTCTTCTGACAATAAAACTCTACCCTGATATATTCAGACATGGATTCTCTATAAATCTTTGGAATTTATTTAAGTACTCCAAGAAGAGCTATACGCCTTGCCTCAAGTACTTTTATAATCTTCTTGACCATCACATTGGCAACTAGGGATCAGCAGAAGTAAACTCTCAGGTCATGCTCCATGAAAGCTCACCAGTGGTCTATCAGGCAGTTCATGCAAGGTGAGAACTGGAGTGGAATTTGCCATCAGGGGACAAAGCGAATGTGGGCACTGTACTGTCAGCTCTACCAGGAAACAGACAATGACTTCGCAAGAGGTGCCTCTGTACAACAGTGAACACATTCTTCTGTGCTGAAACTGCCACACAAGTATTGGTCTAATAATAAATACTTTGTCTGGACGGCCGGGGTGATGGGAATAAACTAGGTTGATTTGCATGTGCACCGTAGGGGAACCAAAGGCCTCAGAAAGCTACAGATCCTTTGCCCTGTGCATTACCAAAACGTTAGCTTTAATGACAGATCTTTTTCTAGGCACATACAGGGTAAAGGAAGAGAAAAAAACAGTGGATGAGAGGAACATAGGCTGAAAACACAGAAGAGAAGAGCCAAGGAAAACAGCTCAGCCAGTCAGGAGCATAATTACACGTATTGGGAGATTCAAGCATGGACATGTAACCCAAATTACTTGTGCCAAGCCTGAAGTGGGTTTGGAGCTGTGTTGAAGTTAATGCACAAAAGTGACTGATCCTGAGAAAGGCCAGCTCTTGCCACAAGCCCATGGCCTGGCTAAGAAGCATTGTCAATAAACTGGAAATTCAAGGCATGGCTCAAATGTAAAAGTCAAGCCAGGAGCAGGGTTGGAGGCTGGACCCAGGTGAGGGAGGCAGGAAATCCAAGCCCAGGGCATGGAGTAGCACATGTGGGGCTGCCTTGGGAGGAGGCAAGGGATGCTTCAGGACAGCAGATCCAAAGAAAGAGAAACACACACATATACCTTCACAAGAGGGCTAAAACTTTCCTGTACTTGGTAACTGGGCTCCTATGACATATGCAAAAGGCAAATTTCCATATATCAGCAGGCAGGTCTCATGTGACTCAGTAAGCTATTAAACAAACACGTACTGCCTGGAGCTCTTCAGTTTTCTGGTAAGTTGTAAGGTCTATCCATCACTAGACAGCTGAATATGAGCTGTTTAGTACAGAAAAACAGCAAGACAGTGAAGGATTTTCTGCAACATTTTCTTCCCAAGCAATATAACACAACATGAGCTGTAGCAGCATCAGAGTGGTTGAAGGCTGACCTACTGTGGTTATCTTTGAATTTCGGCTTTATTCCATGCACTGGTGTTCATGCGACTCATGGAAAGTGCAAACAAAATTCATGCCTCACTAAGAGGGTTCCCTGTAATGAAGACTTGGGTAGGTGGGGCTACATGCACTGAACTGATTTGTTTTCTGAAGCCTGATTTAAAAGCTTAAGAGTTGAGTCTGTAGCTGTGACAGTTGTAACTGATTTCACTTGTGACACCTTACACCTAAAATAATTCGCTGTCCTAACAAAAACTGACTTAGACAGACTTTGAAGATTCATGAAACTGTCACTCTTACAAGACCAGTGCACACCTGAACACACCTGATGTAATTTTTCTCTGGAAATATGACAAAAAAGGCAGCAGATAACATGGGGAATGAATTACAGCTAATATTTCTATGCAAAATTACGTTACTAATAAGATTTGTCAGAATGTAATTTAAGACCTGCCAAAATAATTAATGTCCATCTTTCTACTGTAATACCTTTTACAGTTTACTTTCAGCCTAAGGCTTAATTAAAAGATTAAAGACTTTAAACAGCCAGTTCTTTTGCCTGCAAAGATGCCTAAAGACATAGCATACACAGAAGTGCACTACATATAGTACAGAAGTCCTACCAAGTCAAGTCATCCAAGAGGGCACAAACACACAGTCATCTACTGCACAGCATATTGTTGCTGATTGACACCACATTTTTAATTCACTCAGTATAAATTACTATAGAAGAAGACTGGGCTTACAATAAGAAAATACCAGCTATATTACAATACAAAGTTTATCAGTAAAGAAGAGTAACGAACATATTTTTTTCATCTGCCCATTCTTCTGGGAACTCGGACAACACTAAGAGTTTGTCTGGACAAAGGGAAAAAACCCTTGATTATTGATGTCAGTTAATATTAGTTCAGTTTGTGCATGTGTATTGTTGTTTGAATTGAAAATGTTTCCCTAAGTTTGCTGTCTATGCCTTTATCAAAGTACTTGTCTTAGCTCTTGTTCCAGTTTTGTAGCTTTGCTTTCTGAAGCAGGGTTTCCTCTTGGTTATATTGACAGTCATTTGGCAAGAGGGGCACGTGCAGAATTAACAGGAAACTGTATACACCTCATGAACATCAGTGACAACCGCATTAAAAATAATTAATATCTGTATTTTTAAAGTCTAAAAAGGCCCATATGCTATGAGACTAGCTAAATCTGTATCACCAAATATGGAGATACTTACATATATATATATACACACGCACACATTACACATATTTGGAGGTGGACTTCCCTCCTCCAAGCCAGAACACCTTCTCAAACCCAAACCATTCACGAAACCAAAGATAAATTACTAATACCAAAAAGTTAGGGGCAAATCTTGAAAATGTGTCTAGGTGCCTAGCTCCAACAGAAGTTAAACAACAGCTAGTTATCCAAATGCCTTTGGGCTTAAAAGCTATTGAACATTTGGCTAGCACTTGGCAACTGACCGTGGAGGCTACTGGCAATTGGCCTTTCTTCTGTAGAAATGTGGGATTTGTATTTTTCTTGATGGAATACGAGAAATGAATAAGACTGAAAAGATTAGAAGCACGGAGCACCTTCCCTTGCTGATTAGCATGCCAAAGGAAATTGGAGGTCTATGTTCGCTTCTGCTTGCAGTTTTAGACTGTTGTTTCTCCTTTATTCTGTGAAACACAGCAGCTTTATTCAAAATAAAGCCAATAATGTAGAGGGAAGAGACCACTGCATCCAAATGCATGCCAGTGAACTGCAGAGGATAATCTATTCTTAATTTCTTCATTCTTTTATATCTTCGACCCTAGAAATTAAAACTTACTCTGTGATATTAAGATACTAGCTAAAGTATAGTGCTGTGTGATTTCAGTTTAAAGTCACACAGTTCCTCCCTGTGTATTTCTGAAAAAGCAAAAATTACTTTCTCCTATGAGCAAATAACGTTTCCTTAACAGGTAGCCATCAAAACTAACAACAGGCAAAATTCTTGTGCTGTCATGACAGTGTGTGTCTAATAATCCCACTTCATTTGATCCAGGCTATCCAGATTTTCATTTTGATATAGAAATAATAAGGAGCAGTGTTTCTTTGCAGCGTAAAGTAACTAAATAAAATAGCTGATCACAGGCTAACCTTTAAAAGCTTCAATTCCTCCAGGTAGCTAAGCACTTGCCTAAATATAAACCTTTAAATATGTGAGTTGATCCAGCCACATATGTGAGTTGATTGAGCAACACATTTAAACACTTATTAAATATCCTGAAAGAATTAGAGCCACATGCAACATAGCCTAATGGAAACAATACAGCGCAATCGTCAGCTAAGTGGGCTTACTGAAGGTGATGCAGCCTTGGTTGTAGCGATTAAAATCCAAAAATATTTAAGATTAAACACAGTATATGGAATCATTTAACACAGACAAAAAAGCCAAAAAAAAAAATAAGGATCAAGTAATCTATTCAGCTTATGGTCAATAAACCAATGCATACCCCTGTACAGGAGCTCTCAGAATACTGCAGATACAAAAGACTTTAAGCAGAAACAGGCCTTACTTTTTTCTTTCCATCCCCAGCCTTAAATCAAAATTATAATGACAGGAAAGTGTAACCTTGACACTCTGGGAAATAGTATTAACTATCCAAAGAACACAAGCAAAAAAGAGTGAACAAAGATGCCATCAATCATACGTACGTACAACTAAAGCCTCTGGCATGTCTTCAGCAGACAAAACTTCCCTTTTTAGGGGTCTGAGGATTATAAACATTATCAGCAAGAACAAAACCAAAGGCACTTGCCACGCTTTGTAAAGAACCTGGTGCTGTGACACATTCAGATTCACGGTTGTGCTTGAATCAAACGCCAGATTAGAGGGGACATCTTTATACTCCTTTTCCAGTTTACCACAGTCTTTCTTTAGGCCCCAAAAATGCACCTGCATCATCTCCGTCTTTTTTAAACAAGCTGCAGCACAGCTGTGAATCCCAGGGTTTACAGGCCAATTTTTCTCCCTTAGTATTCTTTCATGATTTCTTACTACCACATCCTTCTTGCCCCTTTGCATTTTTCACTCCCCTGAAACTACATTCACAGGTCCCGTCTGGCATTTAACCACTCTCATTTTTCATGTTGGCCCTCGCAGACTGCCATCTGCCCAAGATGTGCTTCTTTCAGATGTACTGTCGTGATCTAAGAGGACAAGTCCCACAGACATGGACTGAAGAATGCTGAGTCAGGCCTTGAATTATGTTATTTGATACAATAATGAGTGAACTCCTCTTCCTCTGGTTACTAAAATCAAATGATTCAAATCACAATATTCCAGGAGATTTCATTCCCAGCTACCCTAAAGATGCTACAGGATCCACTGGTCCAGATTTTCAATTCTGTTGTCTCCAATCTCCAAAGCATTTTATGTTTGTGATGGAACTATGAGAAAGTCTCCTAAGACAGGCATTAGCCTGTGCTGCTGGACAGGCAATTTGGTGTCTCTTATTAAAATATGAAAAAAAAGGTGACAAAATTTTACAATGATTTGCATGACTGCTGTTTTGCTCTTTTTTCATCTGCTGCCGGTGTACAGCAGAGCTCCCAGCCAACTAATGTCAAAATGAAACAAACCCAAACCAGTGCAAATTTAAACAGATGTGGTCACTATCAAAGAAGTGCTACTTGTGAGTGAAATACTGTCTTACTGATTTAGCAGAAAAGTATTAAACAGCCTCTTCCACTGCCCGCAGACCGCATCAGGGATCCTAAGGGCCACCCATCCTGCCTAGATACACACACATAAAATTTCAGACTGTGGAAAAGAAAGACAACACGTCAGCAGAACAGACAGCAAAGCAAGTCCCTTCTCATTGGTCTTGCTTATGCTGTTATGCCTTTCTCTACACCCATTTCTGTGTCCAGTACGGTGACTGATGACCTATCTGTTTGTGAGCTCAGTAAGGAGGAAAGAGAGGAAGCTGCAGCCAAAAACCTGCACTGAATCGAAACCAGCGAGCAGCCTGCATGTACCAGCAGACACGCCACTGTCTCCACTTAGTAAAAATAAGCTGATAGGCAGATGGACATACAAAGATGGATGTAACTAAACATATCTCTGTGTGTATTTTCTTTTCATTTGACAGGTAAGTCAATCTTCACTCACTGTAATACATAAAATTAGTCTGGTGACATACACTACACACAGGTTAGCTGGCACTTCATTCCAGCTCTTTAAAAAAACCCTAACAACCATTTAAAAACTTTCTAACACATCAATATGCAGCTATTCATAAAACATGGCCTAATAAAGACATAGCGTATGTATGTCTGAAATGTGTGTGACGTGAGATGCCCATGGGATCCTTGATTGGCTTTATCTTCCCCACCCTTGGGCCAGTGTCGCCTGTTTGTAGTAGCCCTTTCTGGCTATCAGCTTTGGCCATGATTTCTCACCTACAGGCTCGCTGGCTGCACATTGCAGGAACAACTAGGACCTCATGCTGTGGTTGAGCTGTAACTACAGCAGCAAATTTGTTGTTTTTAAAATGAAATCCTGATTCTTTCCATTTCCTAGCTTATTAACAGTAGCTCTTAAATGGTGATCAATTACTTTTACCTGCAGTAAATGCACTGTAATTATTGTTAAATCTGTGCTTGTTCTTATTGGCAGTGATGCAGTTTAACAGCAAGATCAAGGCACACTTTGTGCACACCTCCCTCTAGTGGACGCAAAGCCCTGGAAAATCAGCAAAATACAGCCAGGCAATTTCTCCAGGCCTAGAGACACAAATATTAAGGATAACTAATAAAGAAGAAATAGCGCCCAGCTGTCCTTATAACATCAGCTCAAGATTACCAGGAAAGGTAACGGATATCTAGTGAAACGCTGAAAATACAAGATACAGAAGACTGACTCGAGAAAAAAATCTTACTGGATGTATAAACATTTATCTCATTGCTAAGCAGGGGCCTCTAACAATATAGTCCAGGAGATTTACTTTGTGAACCTTAAGGGAGTGTTTTGGAGAGAGTGAAATGTGCCACAGATTATGTTTCCAAAAGCTATCCTTCGTAAGAAAGCTCGCTGTAAATTCTTCAGCTGAAGGTTTGAACCAGCTTCACTACTGCATGACGAAGGTAGAGATCACTTCCGTGTCCCAGCTCCTGCAATCTCCCTTCTCTTGGTAGCTCTGTAGCAACCCAGCAATGTCACCCTGAACTGCGACTGGGGCACAGTATGGCACTCCCCTACACAGTGTGATACATGAACTTGCTTGGCACTAGCTGCGGTGCCCATTCACCCACTCCACTCCAAGCAGCAGATGGACTGTTGGCAGCAAGGCTGTGCAAGGAGACAGGTACTTGCACACAGACAGCAGTTCCTGCCATCCCTCACAATCCTCCCTGCTCCTCCACCTGCTCCCTGGGAGGCAGAGGTGCCTGCAAAGGTCCCACAATCCTTTTACGCCTGCAATGAAGAAGTTAAGCTTCTCTGGAAGACAGTTAATCATTTCAAGTGCCTTCACAAACTGCAAATGCCTGCTTACTCTAGAAGCACAT
The DNA here is from genome assembly GCA_008921705.1 of Burhinus oedicnemus. Taxonomy (NCBI): domain Eukaryota; kingdom Metazoa; phylum Chordata; class Aves; order Charadriiformes; family Burhinidae; genus Burhinus; species Burhinus oedicnemus. The sequence continues at coordinate 1,448,959 of VFFE01006977.1, read as the reverse complement.
CAATGAGACCACACAAAAGACAATCGTACACATGGTACTCTGCTAACTAGCAGGTGAGAACACCGTGGGAACGCTGCATTTCGCTGGTATCAATACAGGCTGGGGGATGAAGGGATTGAGGTCAGACCTGAAGAGAAGGACTTGGGGGTACTCGTGGATGAAAAGCCAGACAAAAGCCGACAATGTGCGCTCGCAGCCTAGAAAGCCAACTGCATCCTGGGCTGCATCACAAGAAGTGCTGCCAGTAGGTCGAGGGCCAGGTTGGATGGGGCTTTGAGTAACCTCATCTAGGGGAAGGTGTCCCTGCCTAAGGCAGGGAGGTTGGAACTAGATGATCTTTAAGGCCCCTTCCAACCCAAACCATTCTATCATTCTATGATTCTATGACACGTTTTGCTCTGTTCTCATCACCATTCTATGATCCTACGATTTCAGCGGCGCAGTTAAGAATAAGGGGAGCATCGGGATCCCACAGCCACGCTGCGGCCTCTGGGCAAGGCAGGGAGCCGCTGCCGGGCCAGCGCTGCCACTGGACTGTGCCCCGCGGGAGGCGCCTGCGGCCTCTCCCACGCGTTCGCGGTCGGACCTCCACCTCCACCTCGCTCCCGGGAGGGGCTCCGCCGCCCTGCCCGCCTCGCCCTCACCTCGGCCTCACCGTCCCCTCCCAAGATGGCGGCGCCGCACGGCGCCAGAGCTGCAGGCGGCGGCGGCAGGAAGTGGCGTGAGCGCCCGGGCTTCGGCGGACTCAGCTCCACTTCCGGTCGCCTGGCGGGGAGGTGCGCTCTGTGAGACAGCGTCTGCTGCCGCGGCCGACTCGCGTGAGCGGGGTCTCCGCGGCCGCTCCAGGCCGGGCCCCTCCGCCGCCGGTTGCCGGGGCCGCTCTCGAGACGGGCCGCGGAGTCCCGGCGAGCCGCTCCGGCAGCGCCGCCGCCCTGCGAGGCGGGCGAGAGGCCGGGCCGGGGGTGAGGGAGGGCGAGCGGGGCGGAGGAGGGGCGGCGGCGTGTAGTAGCGCCTCAGGAGTGGAAACGGTGTCAGGGTCGGTCGTGCCCGGTGGAAAGCCGCCTCACTGAGGGGACGGGCGTTGTGTGGCGCTCCCCGGGGGGCGGCGGGGTGTGCGGGCCCCCGCCTTCACTGCCGTGCCTCTGTGCAGGAGCTGCCCGGGCCGCTGCCGGCCCCGCCATGACCCGGTGGGCTCGACGAAACGGCCCTCCCGGCGAGAAGGCGCTGGAGGCCACCCCCTGGGAGGTGATGGCGAGCGGCCCCGAGGGGCGGGAAGGCCGGGCGGACCCGCTCTCCCTGAAGAAGGAGCAAGAGAAAAGGAAGAAGAAGAACAAGAAGAAGAAGGACTACCTGAATGAAGACGTTAATGGGTTTGCGGCGTACCTGGAGCAGAGCTTACGGGGTGGAGAGGTGGCCGAAGCAGGGAGCGCTGGGTTGGAGAAGGAGGTTGCGGTAGCCTTGAAGAAGGACAAGCGGCGGGAGGATAGGAGGCTGAAGAGGCAAGAAATGAAGAAAAATGCCATGGTGAGTTTTGCCTTGGGTCGTGGGTGTTTGCCTGTCCATGGCAGGTTGTTAAAAACTTAGGAAAGGCTCTGTGTGGAAAACACAGGTTCCTTATTCTCTGCTGATCCTGCCAGGAGGTGGTTCAGTGAGGAGGCAGAGAGCCTTGCCTGCTAGAAGCATAGAATATGGTAAGTGACATTTCAAGTTAATAAAGTGAACTTAAGCATCTCAACTTTAAAACAAACAGTGAGTTTCAGCTTAGGTCTTAGCCTTTAGCGGGCTCTTCTGGTTGAACACTTTTCTTGCTACCCTTTCATGAGTTCCCTGCCCCTCTTGTCTCCTGGGTGAAACTAATTCAGTGCATCTCTATATGTAATTCATCAGTACAATATTCCTGCTGTTTTGGGGGCTCTTTCTGCAATATTTTCTGCTTGACAACGGGAGTGAGATTTCCAGCAGACTGTAATGAGACTGTGTAAAAGCAGTTATCTCAGCACAAATTTATGCATTCAGTATAAACTTATGCTGAATGTAATCTAGGAATATCTAGCAATGTAATCTAGAGTCTATGATTTATCTGAGATACCTGAGTTCTTCATGAGTAAGTTGGAGGAGTGGTGCGACGTTGCTTATATTTACTTTAGCACTTCAGTAGTACTTAAAGAGCTTGGGGAACTGTGCTGAAGTCAAAATCACGTGCCATCATTCATCCAGGGCACTTAGTTGTCAATGAGTGAATACTCTGTACGGTGTGGTGTTGGTGAAAGGAGAAAAGTACTCATAATAGTACAGTTTAATGGCATAGACCACTGACAGTTATTTTGTGACTGGGTACAATGTCCCTTTTGTCTAGCCGTCTTCCCCTGAGGGGAAAATCCCTTCTAAAAAGCCAGGTGGCCTTATTAGACTGGGATTTTCAGGTCTTTGAGTGCCATTCGCGGAATCTTGTCCTTTTTTGCTAGGGTGACCTCAAATCTAGAGATACGTACCTGATACTACCCTCAAGGTTTCAGGCAGGAGAAGTAGTGCCCTAGTGAATGTCCACTGGCTATAGATGATAATCAGGTAATAGGAGTAACTGAATTCTTTGGTAGTGCCACCCGTAAGTGCTGTGTTTTGCTATGTGAACTGTCTATGAAAATACATATAACTTAGTTTTTATTTTCAAAGGTATGTTTCCACTGTAGAGAACCTGGCCATGGTGTTGCTGATTGTCCTGCAGTACTTGAAAGTCAAGATATGGGTACAGGAATCTGTTACCGGTGTGGATCCACAGAACATGACATCAGCAAATGCAAAGCAAAAGTAGATCCAGCTGTTGGTATGTCTCAGAAATTTGTGTTTTTCGAAGTGCTTTGGTCTGAGTTTTCTGACCACTGAAATACAAGCTTTATGTTTTAGTAATTTAAGTGTCCTTAGGAGATAGGTTAATATATTCAAAGGAATACAATGAACCTTACTGTCTCTTACACTGTTTAGTGTTTATAGTAAAATAGTATAGTATAATACTGTAATTATAGTGTGTTCATAGTTGTCTGTGACTTTATAAAGTTTTTTAGTGTGGATCATAAAATATATGGGATTTTGCAGGGGCATTTCCGTATGCAAAATGTTTCATCTGTGGTGAGATGGGGCATCTGTCAAGGTCATGTCCAGATAATCCCAAAGGATTGTATGCCGAAGGTGAGTGTACTAATTTACTAAAACGAAAACACATTTTTCATATTTGCCTGATGCAGAACAAAGTAACCTTGTAAGTGTATGAGGATCCAACTAAAAGGAATTTCGTAGTTATCTTTTACTCTTGGTAACAGCAGATAGATTCTGGGGAATTCAGTGTTAATATTGATTACCTAGGGATTTCTATATTAATTGTAAGCTTGATGTTAAACAATGAGATGAGATGCAAAGTATGAGAACTTGCTTGTTCTTGCAATTTCAAGAGGTGCACAAAGAAACAAAATCATAATAGGCTCTATGTACGTAGTCGGTGTGTATTTCAGTGTAGATATACCAAAGTATGTGATGAAAACTACCTTCATACTGTAGCTTAAGACTTTGGGAGGTGTTCACGCAAAACAAGGTCTGTCACTAGAAAGGGGACATCTTCAGTTTAAGTGACTTTAATGAGAAATGTGATCTAAGTTTGAAGATTTCAGTCAGATTCTGTTCTGCCTGATTTCTCTGTTGGCACTAAGAAGTAACATTCTGTCTCCAAGTAGAAACTTGAGGTCTGGCAAACTCAAAAGGGTGATCTTACAGCATAGTTAAATCGGAAGAAAAATCATTTCTACTTTCAATGTTTGGATTATGAGTAGAATTTATATTTCATATCTCAGTACCTGCAGTTGGATTACCTGTCTCTCAGGAGTTCCTGTTAATTTCAAAAGTTCCTTTGAATATGAATTTCAGCAGAATTCAGCTTGTTTCTCACAAAGAGAGCTTCCAACAAATCAGAAATATTTAGTATGTGGTGACTGCAATTTGTGGTATGCGATGCTTTACAGAGCAATGTGATTACAAACAGCTCTTGTCTGTCTGTTGGAGACACAGAGACAGAGGAAACTGTGTTTGCAGGCTTCCAAAGCTGGCTGTGTATCTGCTCCATGGTGTTATATTATTGTGCCTCGGCATGCATATCTCTCCACAGGGACATTTCCATATCTTTTTTACAGGTTGCCACTACAGAAAAGTTGAACAAGATTTTCCAGTGTAGAGCAAAACTGTGAAGGGGGGTTGTTTTGTATTTGGGGTTTTTTTTTTGTTTTTTTTTTTTCCCAGATGAGTAACAACTGTCTGTCTTAACAGGTGGCTGCTGCAAACTTTGTGGCTCTGTGGAGCACTTCAGAAAAGACTGTCCGGAAAAACAGAACGCAGGTGAGATACAGGGGAGTGTACAGAGTGGAGTTTGAGTGTACAGCTGAGTAATGTTTATTTACAGCTTTGCCTGACTTTGATCGGGGAAAAAAAAGAGTTTGAGAAGAGATCTTGCAAATAGCAAAGGTGACCTTCCTTTGGGAATGAGTGCTTTTACTGAAGGTTATGTGGAGAAGCCATTAAGTTGCAATGCAAAACATGATCTTCCAGTTGAAAAAAAAAAAAAAAGAAAATCTAGCTTGTGGGTTTCTGAAGATAATATGACATAATGTGTATTTGCTAGCCAGTATTCATGCTGCTGTTTGCAACTTCAGCAGCTGTAGAACAAGACTGGTTTCTTCTGATTATTTCTGTGTGAAGTGGTGGAACTGAATATAATGTCAGTTGCAGTGTGATGGTAAAAGCTTGTAAAACCTGCGTGTGGAGGCAAGTGTTTGAGTCATTCAAGAGAGGAGAGAAAGAGGAGACAGGAGATCTGTCCAGATAGATTCACCACCTAATAAGCTGCTTACTTATATGTTCTTCAGTCATCTGTGTGGGTGGAAAAATTACATTATATACAAAAACACTGTGCTAAGGAAGGCAAAAGCATCAAACAAGGTTTTGAAGAATGATTCTTCTACTGAAGTTGTGACACATTTGTGCATTTTTCTACTTCATTTGTATGGCTTATAGAACTTTTGGGTTAGCGATATGCCGTAAACTTTTGTGGAAATGATGTAAGAAATATTTATGGAGGCACTAGAGGCCTGTATTTTAGCAGTTTTCTGTATCTGATCGTTTATATGTGATATTATTGCATCCAAGACAATATGTAACATTCTAGATGTATGCTGCTTTGCGAGTTTAGAACAAGTGAGATTGAATCTTAACTGGTCTGACAGAAGTTTCTGATATGAAAATACTCTTTAAAATTTCCCCACACTCGTCAGCCATAGCAGATTGTTTGGCAGTGCCCGCTCAGGTGACTGCTGAGTTGAAAGCCTGTAACATAGCCCTCGTTGGATTTCTGCATGCCACACTTAGGGCAAAAGACTTCTGTAGGTAACAGTTGCTGTCAGTCAAAACCCGTACAGATGCAGTAGGAGGAAAGAAATGTTTGTAGGGAATGGCATTGCTCAAAGCTGGGCCAGCTGTTACCAGGGAATGGCAGTCTTCAGTTGTTAGTGCTGTCCAATGCAAGCCTTTCTGCTCTCTGCAAGTAGGGCTCTAAATTAGACGTGAAGTGGAACTGGCATTTCTTACTCCCTTTTTTTGAGAAGTTTTATGTCCATAATAAAGACTGACAACATTGTTTCATTTCCCAAGGGACGTCTTAGTCCTTAGGCTGATGTTTCAAAATTAGTATAACTGGTTAAAAACAGTTGAATTAATTGGAACTGTGACACCATTGGTAAGAATTTTAGTGTTCTTTGAAATTGGCTTGCATCATACAAAGTACTTCTAGATTGACTACAGGAAGATAGCTGATAGATGGCAAAGAAGTTTAGGCACTACAGCTTATCACTTCTTCAGGTGGAGTTATTTGGCCTGCTTTAACATACAGAAGTTAGTCCAAGTAAACATTGATTTATCCATGGGATACTCTTGGTATAACTTGATTTGCTCTCAAAATTAGGTTGTATTTTGGAAAAGAAATAGAGGTTGGTTAGCGGTATTTTCTCTAGGAAAGGGGTGTTAATTGGTCTAAATAGCATTTAAACAGCAAAAAGATGGTGTTGATTATATCACAGAATCACAGGGTTGGAAGGGACCTCTGGAGATCCTCTAGTCCAACCCCCCTGCCAAAGCAGGGTCACCTAGAGCAGGTTGCACAGGACGGCGTCCAGGCGGGTTTGGAATGTCTCAAGTCAGAGACTTCACCACCTCTCTGGGCAGCCTGTTCCAGTGCTCTGCCACCCTCAAAGGAAAGAAGTTCCTCCTCCTGTTTAGATGGAACTTCCTACGTTCCAGTTTGTGCCCAGTACCTCTTGTCCTATCACTGGACACCACCGCAAAAAGACCGGTGCCATCCTCCTGGCACCCTCCCTTGAAGTATTTATAGGCATTGATGAGATTCCCCCCTCCGCCTTCTCTTCTTCAGACTAAAAAGACCCAAGTCCCTCAGCCTTTCCTCATAAGAAAGACGTTCCAGCCCCCTAACCATCTTTGTAACCCTCTGCTGTACCCTCTCCAGCGGTTCCCTGTTCTTCTTGAACTGGGGAGCCCAGAACTGGACACAGTACTCCAGATGCGGCCTCACCAGGGCAGAGTAGAGGGGCAGGATAACCTCCTGTGACTGCGTGCCACACACCTCTTGATGCAGCCCAGGATGCCATTGGCCTTCTTGGCCACAAGGGCACATTAAGGAATGTGAGGAATGCAGGAATGTGAGTTGAGAAATGTAAATTTTGCTCTATTGTGCCTCCTCAAGTTTAGTTTTGGCTTGACATACTCCGAAATCTTCATTGTAAGAGTTATTAGGACTTATGAGAGAGTTAATGTGTGGTTTGCATACGCTTTGAGTGTTTCTTTGGACTCAAACAGGAAAAAACAGTAATGATTTCTGAACCTTGACAATCTGGGGAGGGGGAAGAAAGGGAGTTCACAAAACACAACTTAAAAAAAAAAAGTTGTGTAAAGAGAGTTGGCTTCAGAGCTAGAACTGAACTGATAGGTCTGTGGTGAACCAATGACAGGCCCTTGCGGCCCAAATCTTCCTCAAATGTGAAAGTTTGGTATAATGGTAATGCTTAGCCTTTCCATGATCTCTTGTCTCTACAGATCAGGTCACAGTTGGGCGATGGGCCATTGGAATGAGCGCAGATTATGAAGAAATTACAGAAAGACCAAAGCTGCAAAAAGCGAAAGTGAAAGTACCCAAAGTTGTTACTTTTTGAAGGCTTCTTGGCTCTAAACCACACTTAGCCTGCACTGCTTCACTCCAGAGTCGTGACTACATAGTGTGGATTGCTGGTTCCAGAAAATCAAGCAGACTGCTGCAGCTAAATTATTTTTTTTGTCCCTCTCATTTTTCCAGTTTGCCTCCCAGGCTCACCTAGCTTACTGAAAAGCTGCAACCAACAGAAATGCAGCAAGTGGGTTTTTTATTTTTATATATCTCTGCCATAATACATCCTTCCCTCTGATTTACGTTCCCTCTTAGTGCCAGCTCCCTGAAGAGGGGAGTTGGCTTCTTCTCATAACAGGAATCTCGTTGCAGTATGGTATGTGCATTTTATCGCGGGTGTCTGTGACCACTGGATTTCGGTGGTCAGTATTGTTACCTTAAGAGTGCTGCTTTTACAGATTAACATAATCATGCTGGTCTTATTAAGAGTATTTCTCTATTTCTCTGAAAGGCATTGTGGATATTTTCTAAAGACTCTTGTTGGGTTCTGTTTTGGTTTTGCCTTTTTTTAGAGAATGACTTCTTGCTCTCTATGTACAAGCTTGAGCGGTCTTGTAGTGAAGTTATCAGGTAAACCCAGAAGAGCCTGGGGGTGCAATTACCGCTACTCAGCTAAATAGTTACATGCATTAACCCAATTGTTTATGCATGTTGGATTGTTTGAGTATTTGTTCACTAAAAGAAACAGATTCATGCCCTTCCTGTGATACCTCTGGTGAAATACACCTGAAAAGGATTGGAGAGCAAATGAGCAGCTTGCTTAGTTTCTTTACTTCTTTCAAGGGAAGTGCTCAAGAATCTTCAGTATTTCTACACCTTGGTGGGTTGGGAGTAAACTTTGCTTTATAATAAACGTGCCTGCTTAATGGCAGATTTATTTATTTTTAAATGGAGACTGCAGCCTGAAAAACTGCAGCCATAGAAAAACTGATACATATTAAAAATGTTATGAAGCCAACTCAAAATGGAGTTCCTGCATTAGCTCTCCAAATACTGTAGTAATTCAGCTTACGCCGCCGGCAGTGGTAGGCTTTCCTTTGTGTCTGATCATCTCACCCAAGATGAACGAGGAAGCACGGTGTTTCTGGAGATGTGCACCTCCAGCTCATCCCACATGGGGCGCTTCACTCTGAAGCGGTGTCCTGACACAGTTGTGGGCAGCGCGGGCAGGTGCTGTGCAGGGTCTCTGCGCCGTGCTCCGCTGTGCGGCATAGGCAGGCACCCACAACATGGGGCTTCTGCATCTCTACTGCAGTTCTGATGGCCATCAGACAAATGCAGTACTTCCCTGTCCCTAAAATCTTCAGTGTGCCTTCTAAAAACTACAGCTTGTGTTCTACAGTAATAAGGAACAGTCCTTGGGGGAAAGCTACACAGCGGTAAAGCTACTGCTCTAAATAATTAATTCACCCTTTCAAGTAAGTGTCCTAACGGTGCATAGACTGCCTTGGTGAGAACACAGAAGGAACGCCAGAGAGCAAACTTGAGCTCGGGACTGGGTTTTGATGTGCTTAGAACCAGCCATTGAAACCACAGGTTTGGAATGTAATTTTCTTACAGCAGAAAAAAACCCCAGAAATGTAATGGTGTGGGTGTATTTTATATTTGTACATGTTAATTATTTTTAATAAAACGCTGCTAAAGAAACAATAGTTAGAGCTCTTACTTTAGGTTTCCTGGTTTTGCTCTGGATACAAAGGCGCATCACGTTGACTAAGAGGGCATGTATATTCAGTTTATAATAATCAGAGCACACACTTAAATGGGGAAGAGGAGTGGATGTGGATGAAATCAAGGATTAATTAACTATTGGATTAAAGCTCAAAGCAGCATCATTTTAGTGTGGACATTTTGCAACAGACATTTATCCCAGCTTAAAAAGTGTTTCCCTTTCTATTATATGAATAAGTATATTGTTTAAAAAGCATCTTTTTAGACCATTTCCTGTCTTTAAAAACTCCTTGCTATTGTAACATGTTTTTTCACCCATAGGAACTTGAAGCCGTGCACCTAGACTTTCTTAGTGGTACCAATACTTCCCAGATAAGGGGTTGGTGTGTGAGTTGTGGTTTCAAAGTGCAGCCTCTCCTCCTGAGGAAATGGCTGCTGCGGCTCTGTGCTTCTCAGTACGACGTGGGCACCCAGCTGCGCTAGTGCAAGCTGAAGCAGAAACGTCCCTTTGGCAGACTGCTAAGTTACATTGTGTACGACACATAACTTGGAGGAAAAGAAAGTTCACCGTTCCCTTCCCACAGCTGATTGCTGCCACTTCTGTGTGGCGAAAGGCACTGCTAAAACCAGGATGACTGAGAGGGCAGTTGTGGCAAAAGAAATCCCACAAGAAGTGGTGGATTAACCATTGTTCTTGAAATGGTGGAGCACAAGCAGGGCATGCTAGTATCCAGCTTGCCCATGACCTCAGCCCAGCCTCCTCTTCAGCACAGTGATGCAGTCCTTGTAGTGCCTGTCTGGAGGTCAGTGAGCCTAACAACCATCACTGGGTAAGACACCCTTGAGTTCCATTCCTGTTGCTTTGACCCATCTTGCACTATAAAAACGCTTGTCAGGCTCCTACACCTGACAACAACCTCTGTTGTCCCCAAGAAGAGATAATGGACTTGTTCAGACTTAGAAAATCACAGAGTGTGGTCTCTGTGAGAATTTCAGTATAAAGGCAGCACCTGTTTTCAGGTAATCACACATGTGCTTGCTTGTGTGAGGCTGGAAGCGTGTACGCCTCCCTCTTGTCCCCTGCCTCAGTGACTGCTGAGGAAGATGAGGTACTGCGCTCTGAAACAGCTGCACAGGTTAGCAATTGTCAGTAACTGCTGGACAAAACTACTTGTTTAATGCAGTCTCTTTAGGTGATTTCAGAAAGGTACATGCAGTTAAAGCAAGCTATTTGAAAAGCAACTGTAGAAGGTGCTGCATGTGCAGATGCATTGTACCCACAAATAAATTTAAATGTTAGGCAGATAATTAAAAGTTTAAGCAAAGTTTGTGCTGCCAGAAACCTGAATCTTCTCGTCTTAGCAGTTGCACAGAGGTTGGTAAAATACAGGCCTTGGTCTATGTCAAAAAGACACTTCCCCCCTTATGCTCCCAAAGATGTGCAGCTGCGTCTGGAATGTGTTGCACTACAATAGCCAAGGTCTTGGTGTTGGGAGCAGAACCTCTCATGTAGGCATGAGCTCGGCAGAACACTAGTATTTCAAAAACGCCAAATAATGCTCTCCAGATAGCCCTTGTGGTAGCCCCACAGCCAAGTTCAGTGTCTCTAAAGGCAAGTTATAAACTGAGCTGCACAAGAAGCTACTCAAGCAGCTTGGTGCAGGCAGCTTGATGTGTTGTGCATGTATTCAGAGCTGAACATTAGGTGTCTCCGTTCACTAAAAATTGGGACCACAGAGACTTACCTGCCCACTCGAGCTTGTCTGCCATCATCTGCACACAGCATGTGTGAGCTGAGCTCCTGGACCCTTCCATGACCAGGCAGGCCAGGAGGAGGCAAGCAAGGCCTCAGTGGTTTTCATACTCTGGAGGGGGCTGCCCTGAGGCTGCTGTCCTCACTCCCTAGACTGAGGTATGGCACCTTACCCACATGATAAAAATGATTATCCAAAAATCAGGATCTGGATCTGTAGTCTTCTCCAGAGCCAAAGACCAGGACCTGCTTTACATTTTTTATTAATAGTGCAAAGATATCCCTGTGTTGTATGGCATACAGTGGCCAGCCCTCGTTAGATGTAGAAGACTGTGGCTGATTTCATTGATGCTTTGGTTCACTGCACAACTGTACCCAAGCTAAACTAGTCTTGTTGAGAAACTAGATGACTCTCAGTGCTAGCGTGCCCAGGGCGCTTCCAGGACTGCAGCTGGTGTCTCTTTTGCTGCACTTGGTAGACATGCCATACCAAAAATCTGCAGGCATGCTATAACCTATAAATCACTGATGAAAGCTTTGATTTTTTTTTAAATTGAAGAGGTGTGTACTTAAGTGGGAACTGGACCAGACCCCTAGAGCTCTTGCTCTACCAATTACGAGATTACAGTAAGATAAAAGGGCACTACTACAGTTCACATGCTTTGATTCTCCTAACATCCCCGCATTCATGTTATGATCTAACTGATCATACCCGTTTTTTTTTAATACGACTCTTGAGCAAAACTAAGGACAGAAACAAACTAGAGACACCACAATAAAACCTCTGAAACCATTCTCCGTTTTCATCAGTGAGGGAATGTGTCCAAGAGTCTTACTGTTCTGCATTTATTCAATGCTAGCAGAACAGTCTTGCATAGAACTTGCCAGCTGGAGGTCATGGCACTTCTTTAAAAGGCCAACAGTCCCCACCATCACTACAAAGCAGTCTTTCTGGAATGATGTCTGAAGCCATTCCAGAGGTACTGTAATAAACTTTATCATGGATTTGTAACCTCAGAAACAATAATTTATTGGAAGTCACAGATAAACTACAAGTATTAACAAATAAAGTACAAATATTAGCAAACACTAAATTACATAGGGTGTAATCGATATATAATGGGTGTGCAAGGACCTGGACAACCAGGTCAGAGCACTGGATAAGCTACTTAGTAGTGCCACTTCTCTGCAAATTAGACAGGGTGGTATTTACTGATTTAAAACTGGCTTGATGCCATCATGGTCAATGTAATATTAAAATAGTGAAATACTGTCATGAGCTACAGTTCTACTGGGCCAAGTTCTGCCTCCATTTATATAAAATTCATTAATGCAATCAAGAGTGGAATCTGTCCCTTAATCTTTTTAAAATTAAAAATTTAATTTAGAGCCTAAGGCTTAATCTTAATTTGATAGAAAATGCTTGTAGTAGATATTCTCAGGCTCAAGCCCAATATTGGCTACATGATCCCAAGTAACTAACCTGTAGAAAAATGATAACACACACACAGGAATTTATACCAGTACTGCTGTCTTCGGAAATCCATTTTTAAATCCTGTACTTCCTGCCTTTCTTTTCCAAGAACTTTATACATTCCAAAGCAGTGTCTTCAATGGATTTTGATGAGCCAGTAAGATTTGCAGCTAAGTAAGGCATAATACCTGATGTCACTTGATTGAAATAGCACACCTGTTGAAACAAAAATAAATTAAACAAAAAAGCCTACGGATTGCAATAGTTAACCATATTTTGCAAAGCCTAGATGAGTATCAAAGTTTTTATAGATGCCAATAGAAACACATAGTGCTGCTGAAACTGAAGGCAACAATTGCAAAAGGAGCACGCATTTTTTACAGTACTTTAATGATCTCAGTGTTCTCACTACTGCCAGGTCCTCAAGCATCTGTAAATGAATGCAGCAGTGCAGCAAGAAACGTGGTGTGTAACCAGTTAAATGTATGTGCTTTATGAACAAAGCAATTGCCTGAAAAAAGAATCCCAGCCACTGAGAGCTGCTATATGTTTTCAGAAATGTCTTTTCTTAAATGAAAAATTTATAGCCTTCTCATGGAAAAGAACAAAAGAGGAACATTGTCATTGGTCCAGAGATGGGATTCAGATTACATAATTTCCGACATATGAAAGTTAAAGTGAAGTGTTTAATCTGAACTAATTCCTTGGACTTTCTCTGTAGTCAGTGAAGAGATATGCACACCTTCAACCCTAAAATACACTTCTAGAATGAATGACTCTCTGGAGGTGCCTGGCCATCTCCAGTACTTAGTTTAGACTTCATTCCTAACATTCAGATTGGCTAAAGTTGGGCAAGACAGATTCCACTTTGTGGAATAAAGAATGTCTTAATAACCACACTGAACTCTGGGGAAACTGACTCATTTTTTTTGTTGTATTGCGGTTACTGTCCTAGACTGTCAGCTGAAATGAGATTATATGCACATGTACTACTACAGGAAAGGAGACACAGCTGAGGTCTGCAGAGCTACTCACCTTACAGAAGCTGTTGTCATTGTAGATCTGGAATCCCGCACAAAGGATTTCACTTCTACAGTATTCTGGAGAAGGTGGCACAGACGTGAGGGTAACTGACTTTACAGCTACTATGTAGGGTTCACTGCATGGCAAGGGGAAGAATCAAACACTTCTTCAACAAGATGTTAAAAAAGACACATGTGAATGACAACAGCTCTACCAAAGATGTCACTTTCATACTAAGGCAAACAAGCTCCTGTATGTTTAAAGCTATACATTAAAGGATTCATCTCTCTCAAGTCTCATCAAGGCTTTGTCACAGACTCCAATCAAGACGATTTTTGTGGAAAGCCACAGAATAATCACCCACATACAACACGCCCTTTATCTATCCTGCTCTCGGCATCCCACATTTATAGAATCAGGGCCTAGAAGCAACCCTTACTAAGGAGACTTAAGAGTGTGGCCTCAGCAAATGTAGCTGTGCTTCAGTTCCCAGACTGGGGGCGGGGGGGAAGCAAGCATATCTTTAGAAGAAATGTTCTAACATGAAGAATTACTGAATATAAGAAAAGAAATTGAGAATAAAGAATGATAAGATACACCAAATGGTCCCAATCATCCATGTTTCATTATGCAAGAAAAAAAGGAAATCTAATAAAAAAATAATAAAAATCAGTGTATGTCAAACTGATCAAGGGACTTTCAAACCCAAATTCAGCAACAAAATTTACAGACACAGTAGATGTGTTGCACTGAGGTTTCAAGAATGGTCAAGCACTTACTTGAATAAGAAAAGCTCTAAAATGACATTAAATAGGATTACAATGTTACTTAAAACAAACAACCAAACAACCAAACCAAACAGACAAAACTTCTAGTTATGTGCTTCAGCACATTGACAGGCCCTCTGGGACTTGTTTTTTTCCAAATTGCCTGTTTCGATTTCTGGCCTATTTTCCCTCATGATAGATCACTCCTGAAGGGTCACTATCAAAGAAGCAATACTGGACTACACCACAAATCTATGATGCTCTGAATTTACTTCATCACCCCTTCACACTGCAAAACAAATCAGGTTGTGCCAACTGAGGCATCAATATATTGTACTTTAAATCAGATACTAATCTAATTTCTTAAAAAATAAAATATCATCTTTGTCACCCAATGACAGATCCAGATAAAGGTCAACAGTAACCAAAACTGTGGCTCCAAAGTGCTCACAGTTAAAACTCTAAATTGCATACTCACCTTGGCTTACAGGGTTGCCTTTGAGACACAAGAATCACAAAGTCTCTGGGTTTATGGCCAGTCATGGGTGGAGACGTAACATAATATATTTTTTCATCTTCACTCACTGCCTGGAGGACTTTACAAGTTCTGCAAATACATTTAATACACACATGCAGACCCTGATGTATGCAATATCATCTTTTACAAAAAACACGGTACAAACATATATTCCATCCTAACATTAAGCCTATGGTTTTCACGTTCAGGCAGCAAGGATCGAGAGGAACACAGAGTGAAAATTGAGGTTTTCTGCAACACCTCATCTGACACCACCTCTCTGTTCCACAAAATTGTTAAAAAGTGCTGCAAGGTGCCAGAGCAATGTCTTAAACGCGTATCTTCTGCTTACTGCCAATTCGCGTTTGGAATGACATTAGCTTCCATGCCGTATATACTTGCTGAATGACCAAACAGTGTCCATCTGACACATCACAGGAAAGACAGGAAACACTTGTAAAATTTTATTCAAAGTTGTGTTCTGCTCCGTTCAGACAGGGCCACCTGGCTAGGACACACTCTTTCACTGTCTTGGAAGTACTGATCACTGTCTCTGACTTTTCACTACAAAAAATAGTCAGCATTTTCCTTTATACTGGCAGTAATGAATTTATTAATTTCAGCTTCTACTGCCTCAGCAATAAGCACTGCTAAGCTGGTATTCCATTTTGACCAGTCAACCAGGCTTCATGGTAGTCATAAGAAACCTAAGATTTTGGCTGTAGATATGGAAAATCAATGTAATACTTCTTCAGATTTCATTTATTACAAGCCATACATTCAGCAGAGATTGTAAATTTTCAAATATCCCTAAGCTTCCACTTTCACCCTCTGATAAAAATCTTTCAGGATAGAGTGAGTACCTGAAAAAGCTTTTCCTTTAAGAGAATATTCACCAAATCAAATGAGTATTGTATCAATTAAATTGTCTCTAGCCATTATTCTACACCATATAAGGTAAATAAAAAAAACCCAGACACCTTTTACAGCAATTCTGGAACCCAGTCCAATTCAGATAGACTTTATGTTTTCTTAAAATGTGCATTTTGAAGATCCCCATTTCTTGATTTCTCACTTTGGCTGTATGATGAAGCTCAGCATCAGTGTCCCAAACACCACAAACATGGAGTCCACAGCTTTGCATCACTTCTTACAGAGAGTATGCACAATATATCAACCTCAATTTACATGCAACCTACTCAAATGAACCCTTTCAACATACATTTGTCTAGGCATGGAATTTTGTTCATTTTAGAAAAGGGTAACCTCTGTCCCAGCTCTCTCTTTTGACAGTCCAGGGCAACCATATTTTTACATCAGAATTAGATTTTATTTCTAAGATAAAAAACCCAATCCATACTTTGACTAATGAATCTTTAATGTCAACTTTTTACAGCAATTTCTTCTTAATTGGGTAGAAAAGTGTCAACATCTCAAAAAATATTTGTATTGTAAAAGGTTAGTTGTCAGTGGATTGAACAGTCTTAAAGAAAAGGTAAGTTCTTACAAGAAATGTTTGTCCCATTGCTGGCGGAATGTGAAGTCAGACAAAAGGGAGAAAGCTAGATGCGATCGTATCTTCACTTGCATTTCTACTTTGAATGACAACACATTACCCTCCTCATGAGTCCATATTTTTATCTGAAAAAATTGAATAACATATTAAAAACAAAGACTGATTACTATAAATATAGACTTATAAATGTTACACATTTAGGTCTTCAGCAGATTTTCTCAGGAGTACATATGAAACTATATCTGACAGATGAAAGGCAGGTCAGTGTTCAAGATTAGTTTTACATTAAAATACAGCACAATGTAAAATCAAATACACTGATAGCATAGTGGCATCACACAGTTTTAATTACATCTGGTTAGGGATAGCTGAATTAGCTTGCAAGTGGAGATGAATGAGCCAGAGGCCAGTATGACCTCTTTCTCACACTATGTATATATAGTCTCTAAATACCTTTCACACTGCACATGCCTTAGAAAAATCTGAGTTACTTCAGTGTATTTTTCTTCTGTTAGGACCATGTCGATGTCATCACTTTCATAAACAACAGAAGATACACTTAGGAGTGAAGGTAAAAGCGTCTTCTCAGCCTTGCTACAGAAGGACTCCTCACAAAGACCTCAGTTCACTGACTCCAAAAGTTAACAGGGCAACCTGAGGACCTCATGCAATTACTTTGTGAATTTGGCATCAGTGATCAGTGACAGGAGATTGGACTTTTTAAACCTGGACAGGTCAGTACCAGTCCAGAATTCTGCCATTTTTTTAACCTGGCCCTTGAGCTAGGTCAAGTTACAGAAGTATGGCAGAAATATGGGAGAGCAAGAAAAGGTAACGTACTACTTATTAGGAAGGAATGGCAGAAACTTTATTAAAATAGATTTATGTAAAATGCGTAAAGGTGATGGTTACTTAAAGCTTTCCAGAAATTTGAAACTACAGAGCAGAATCCATTGGATGTGGCATTGGTGAGCAGGAGCAAGCTGGAGTGAAGCCACGCTAGATGAGATGAGTACTCCTGCAGTATGTCTGAGACG
Source organism: Burhinus oedicnemus (assembly GCA_008921705.1). Lineage (NCBI taxonomy): Eukaryota > Metazoa > Chordata > Aves > Charadriiformes > Burhinidae > Burhinus > Burhinus oedicnemus. The sequence goes on along the minus strand of VFFE01006977.1, from coordinate 1,431,931 downwards.
TTACCAAAGTAAGACAAACCAAGCTGCTGCCCTCTCTGCCACTAGGATTCTGGAACACATCCAGTAATCCAGCACATTGCACCTTCGGGGAGCTTACATAGAGGCATCCAAAGAGGACCAGATTTTTAAAAAAGCACTTTCCAAGCTTTAAAAGGGATGATTTTTGATGATACACAGATTACCTCCTTGATAACTCTCCAACCAATGCAGTCCTGTAGTTTGTCTTTAATGAGTAGCTAGTAGAGTTCAACCAGTTCAGCTCCTTTTGTCCATGCAAATCAGTCACACATTGGCCTATGCTCCCTTCCCCTAAAATGGTTCAACATTTCTTTCCAAAATATCTTTTTTTTTTCCTACTCTATTCTTTACTGTGAAGCAGAGCACACGGAGTTAACAATTACTGAAAAATTATTTCAAAATATAGTTTTGCCACTCTTGTCCCACACTTGCAGTATGTTGTCTTGATTATTTTGGGTCTATATCTAGTCGTAGGCCTGAACCCTAACACTGAGAATTCAAAACGAATAACCTGCATGTAACAAACTAACACAATCCTTGCAAAAGAAGGGCTTGGCATCTTCCATAAACCCTGTATAATGGAAGAAGATGAGTAGAAGAGAGTGCTTAGAATTAGTGGACTTTATTGGCAAACTTCAATCTGATATGCTAATTTGCTTCTCAAATCCTAGAAAGTTTTAACAGATTTTCATTTCCAAGTGATACAAGATTCATGAGCTTCATCAAGTCTGTTGCTCTTTTTTGCTATATCAAAAATTAGTTTTTGGCTACAGAGCATTTGTGCAACAACACAGATTTTATATGTTTTCATATTTTCATTTTTTGGAATAGGAAAAAAACCCATCATAAACCAGCAAGCATCTTGCTGAAGTCTGGGGTAAAACAAAAGGCCTAAGAGCGTTAGAAACCAGCTAAAGGATGCATGGACTGTTCAAAGGCATAGAAGAGAAATCATGTTGTCTTAGAAGTCTTCTAGACTTGAAAATCACAAAATCAAGTAGGAGGTGCAACGCCTCTCTGCTAAGCGAGCATTGGCAAGGCTAGATTATTACTATAGGCCTACAAGTCTCATGGCTGTATGTCAAAGAGCTCACAGTGCCTCTTTTCTACCTTCCCAAACTGTCAATCAACTTGGGGTCAGTTTAATTCCAGGGAAGAGGGAACAAATACTCTGCATATAGAGAAGCACATGCTGCTTTGTAAAACCTACCTACTAGAATATAGAAATATCCTTTCCCACAGTATGACTGACTGCCTTTAGGCAGAGCACTGATCATACTACCTGATTCCTACTATTTGTTCATCCAGCCTCTCCCCAAGAAACAATGTCATGGACACTGAAGGGATCTGTTTGAGTGGAGATTGCTACTATGCGTGTCTACCAGAGAAGGCTCAGTAGTTGCTCTGTGCCTATGCTGCTCTATACCCTAAATACAGTGATCAAGACCTGGTACATGAGTGCAGAGAACAGATGATCAGTATTATGTGTGTTTGGTGGCCTGCAGTGCTTAAGGAAAAGTGATGTAACGTTCTGAGATAGACACAGTTACCTAAGGGATACCCTCTTGTGCTCATGTTTGCAAAAGTGACAAAAGTGAGCATGAAACAGTGATAAATGAACCAAACTAACATTTGCCAAGATGTTAAGTTTCATTAACTGGAGCTGGCAGAAAGCCTTCCTTGGAGCTCCGTCTATACCAGCATTTAGGGACTCAAGCACACATCTAAATTGGACTGGAAGAGTTCATAGAATCATAGAATGGAGTTCATAGAATCATAGAATGGCTTAGGTTGGAAGGAACCTTAAAGATCATCTAGTTCCAACCCCCCTGCCATGAGCAAGGACACCTCCTACAGATTGCTCAAATCCCCATCCAACCTGGCCTTGAACACTTCCAGGGATTGGGCCTCCACAGCTTCCCTGAGTGACCTGTTCTAGTGCGTCACTACCCTCATAGTGAAAAACTTCTTCCTAATATTTAATCTAAATCTCCCCTCTTCCAGTTTGAAGACATTACCCCTCGTTCTATCACTACATGCCCTTGTAAAAAGTCCCTCTCCAGATTTCTTGTAGGCCTCCTTCAGATACTGGAAAGGTGCTATAAGGTCTCCCTGAAGCCTTCTCTTCTCCAGGCTGAACAATCCCAACTCTCTCAGCCTGCCCTCATAGCAGAGGTGCTCTAGTCCTCTGATCATCTTCGTGGCCCTCCTCTTGACCCGCTCCAACAGGTCCACGTCCTCCTTATGTTGGAGGCTCCAGAGCAGGACACAGTATTCCAGGTGGTGTCTCACCAGGGCAGAGTAGAGGCGCAGAATCACTTCCCTCGACCTGCTGGCCATGCTTCTTTTGATGCAGCCCAGGATACGGTTGGCCTTCTGGGCTGCAAGCACATGTTGCTGGCTCATGTTGAGGTTCTCATCAATCAATATCCCCAAGTCCCTCTCCTCAGGGCTGCTCTTGATCCACTCTCTGCCCAGCCTGTATTTGTGCATGGGATTGCCCTGACGCATGTGCAGGACCTTGCACTTGGCCTTATTGAACTTCATGAGATTGGCACAGGCCCACCTCCCAAGTCTGTCCAGGTCCCTCTGGACGGCATCCCTTCCCTCCAGCGTGTCGATGGCTCCACACAGCTTGGTGTCGTTGGCAAACTTGCTGAAGGTGCACTCAGTCCCTACATCATGTTCCCAACAAAGATATTAAATAGTACTAGTCCCAGTGCTGACCCCTGAGGAACACCACTCGTCACTGCTCGCCTCTTGGACATCGAGCTGTTGACCGCAACTCTTGGAGTTGTATAGGTAAAGTCCAAGATAGGTTTCACTCTCATTTTCTTTGCCAAAGAGCAAATCTAATCCACCTAGTACGTTAATTTAGAGGTAAGCATACCATCACATATGGGAACAAGTGCACTCTCTGCTTACTGCTGACATCCACAGTTTATCAGCAGTCTGCCTTGTGCCTGCAAGTAGATGCTAAATAAGCAAGAAGACTTACTTATGGAATAAATGGTGTACAACAATCGAAGCAGCCTACAATTCTAAGTATGGTTTGCTATCACCATTCACTGCACACATCCTTCCAGAAAAAAAAAGGTAGTGTGCTACCCTGGATCCCTGCCACGTCTTTAAGGAATATCTAATGACTGATGATGGAGATTACGCAGAAATGTCCAGAAGAATGGGAATGGATGGCTACTCTCCATCCACTGATAGCATCAGTGTGATTTGCATTCCACATCCTGCCTGAGATTTTGCTGGATTTAAGATAGCTACTTCAATTAGACGAAAAAACAGCTAGAAAAAACTACTCAAGATTTTCAACCAGATAAGGCAGATCTTACTATCAACATTATTTTAAGATATCCAAAAAGAGGGGAAAGTTCCAGACTCCAGTAATGCTGGAAGGTTCCGGGTGGCTTGCTGAGAGAAGTAGCATCATGCTGTTTAAAATGTTATCCAGAATGTGCATGGGTTTTGTTTTTTTCTATGAAGTAATTTCGTCACAAAATTTGGTGCTGCTTCTATTACAGGTTTCAAGCATTTAGGGTTAAGAAGGAAACTGAGATTGTGGCAATCCCAGTGGATGCAGAAAGGAAGTTTCACATGGATAATAATACAGTCTTAGTGGAGGCTTGAAAATAATGCTTAATGTTTCAGTCTGATTGTTCAAGCTTGCTTTTTCCAGCATAAGCGTTGTCATTTGATTGGCACAACAGTGTTTACTGGAAGTTATTAACCACTGGAAGTTATTAACCACTGGAACAACCTACACATGGAACTGGAAGATTTGCTGTCACTGGAATTCCTTATGATATACATATGCTCTTACTCAAATAGCTTATTGACTAGACCCAAAAATCGGTAAGTGAAGTTTCATAGCCTGTGACATGCAGGAGGTCAGACTAAAAGATGGTAACAGTCTTTGCTTGTTCCAAAACATCTCTGAATCTACATGATCTTAAAACAATCGCTAGCTGTATTTCAGAAACCAAACCTTAACAGATGTCTCTCGATAGTTTGGAAAACATGCACTGCGACTAGGTTAAAACTGAGTTTTCCCAGCTAAATTACCTTTCTAGTTGTTTTCTTAACAGAATCTTCCTATCTTAAAACTGGCTTATACAAGATTCCTTACTGATTTTGAGCTTATAACACTGATGGATGAACAGAGAGGTGCTTTGCTTCCAGGTTTTTGTAATTTTTTAAGAGAAAAAGGGCAGAAAGTAAGATATCCAAAAGGAAAAACATGCATAGAAAAAAGCCTCAAGTGGTCTTCTGAGAAGACACAGACTGAAAAATATGGTATATAAATTGCTGCCACCTGCCGACTGGCAGTGTCCACTTGGAACTGTCACAAGATAATGCCTGCTACTTAGAAACACCTCCCATGCTGCAAAGCTAGTAAAACCAGTATATTACAGACTGCCATGCACATTTTGCTTATCAGAGTGACATGAGAAGCCCTACAGATGGTCAACGGCACTGCCTAAACAAAGATGTCCAAGTTTGGTGTTTCGCTGGAATGAAACGATTTGGTAAAACCACAGAAGCATGTCAGTTGTGGCAAAGAAAATGTCTCACAGAAATGAGGTATGGGTTTGTTTGTGTTTTCACACTCTCCTGTGCGTTGCCCAACAAGCCCAACTGATCAGTTGCTGGCAAGCCTGCCCTTCTGGGATCCCAAGTGCTATGTTCACCAATTATTCAGACCATCTTAGAATTCCTCCATGGCACTTCCAGGTTGCACATCACTTTGGACAATCAGAGGTTGCTTTGCAACATTTCAGAGAAACTCTGGGAGTTTTAGTTTTCAATCCTAGCCACAGTAAAACCGAACACTGCCAAGCCAATGTATTTATTTACAAATGCAAAACATTGCTTATCTCCACCCACCTCTTATGGTGAAACATAACTCAAGTAGCTATGTAGCTATTCCACAATTATGCACTTACATCATCCAGTGTACTGGTTATTTCCCATCCCGGTTTTGCTGCTAGGTGTGTCAGGGCAGCTATATTGCTGTAACTCACATATGCCTGAAATGTAAGATACATTTCTGAAAATGAAGGGGTAAAGGTACATTTCACTAAACATTGCAGAAATGAGATACTCTTTTTCTATCATTACCCCTCAATCGTAAACAAATGTATATTTTCCTGTAAGTGTTTTCCTTCCAGAAAACACAGCCCAGTAGTTTCTGAATTAAATACGTTCAATAGCTAGATTATGTGCTCACATGGCTGTTGGCAAAACAACCCTAATTAAACAACAACAAAATACTACTTTGGGCTTCTCCAATTATAAAGCAGTGCAGAAAAACTGTGATCACCAGAGAGAGAATACAGGTAACCTCTCAGATCACTAAATTAATGGTTTTGTCTGTCTTCCTCCTAAGTAATTAAAATCCACTAGAATATTAACCTCTTCATTGCTATCAAGCTGTGGTCTATCTTGGCAATTGCTTCACACAGCAGGCCCAGAGCAGAGAAAGTGCAAAGATATCAATTATTTATGCTTGACTACAGCAGATGGAATTTTTATTTAACCACTGTATAAAGAGAATACAGCCTTAGAGTCTTTGACAGGTTTTAATTTAATATTAAATAAATCTTAAGTAAGCCATTTTTATCATTGTGTGCATATATATACTTATTGTTTCACAGAAAAGAAATGCTGCTTCAAACAGTGGAGATGCCACTGTTAACAGCAAATCACTTCCTGCATTACAATTGTCAATTACTATTTTTTGATGTAATGGAAAAAGACACAGTAGAATTTCTGGGAGCCACTGAGATCTCAAATGCAATGAAAATTTAACCACAAAAATTTGACGCTGACATAACATTTCGGGTGTCTATAAATCACTATTCATTTCATGACACAGGCACATTCTCCAGCCTAGCACATCCAAGCCTGAAACACATACCACTTGATGCAGAGTATCTACGAATGAACATAAGTTTTCATGTCTTTCCCACAGAAAGTTAGTTTACGCTATTTCACTGTTCGTCTGTCTGTTGGTATTGCCATTTCTCTCCCTCTATTTTTAGCATTTACTGAATGGTCTCCTCATAGCAATTTTTGAGAAAGTCAGTGGCTGGATAAAGGGAAAAAAAACCCCACCTAATTCCTCTGCAGGAGAATTCAGCTTTTTAAAAGCTGAGGACACCGGGATATATTTCTGCAGGAGACCTTACAGCTCAGCTGCTTAAGGGGCCACTTGTTAAAACAGTCTATCTCAAAGACATTTTTTATGCTTTGTATGAAACTTACTCTTAAATCAATCATTTAATCTCCTTTCTCAGAAGAAAAAAAAAATGTTCATCTTATTACACATTTATCCATTCTTCCATGACTATCATAATGTTTAAGTACAGAAGGTCCACTTTGGAAACTGATACAGCCTGTATAACTTTTTACACACTCAAAAAGTGTACAAATACACCATTTTATGCAAGTAGACAATAGGACACAATCTACAGATTACCTGGTTGCTTGTCTCCCAGGAATCAGAAGGTTTGTCTTCCTTAGCAGACAGCATGCATTTTCTAAAACAAAATTCAAAAGAAAAAGAATAGCATGAATTGGTTCTTTATACTGTCTTCTATATATGGCAGAAACAATCACTTCTATAGGCTTAAGTGTCTTTTAAATAATTTACAGGCATTTTATCAATTTTCTGTTGCAAGACAGGTTTGCAATAACTCCTTTTTCTTCCCATGAAAGACAGGGAAACAAAATAACCTATAGAGCAAAGAATTTTTGAGACAACTAGCCTCTAATAATTTCAGTGCAACTCAGGCAAAATTACTGGGAAAGTTAAGCAACATAACAGTTATAGTTGAGGAGTCTTAGACTACTTAACAAATGATCACTTTTTTAGAGGATACATTAAAAAATTAAGTTTCCAAAAATAAGTTCTCATTGTAACCCAACTATACCTGGCCAGTCGAATTCTCCGTCGGGCAATAGCTCCATGGTATCGCCTCATACCATCCTTTATAAAAAGCAGACCAGACAGTAACACATCTGATCATTTTAGGACACCCTCTAAAAAAAAAGACAACTAAAAACTATTTCTTACAGACAAATACCAGAGATGTATTACAAATAAATAAAGAATTGTAGTCTGCACACTGGATTTTCCCCAGATTAACCAGAGTCAGTGATCCGCTTTTGACTTGACAATATTCCCTTAAGTTTGGAAAAACAATCCAATAAAAAAGTTTTATCACAGTAGCATACTCATAGTACTTTTTGGTCCTATGCCAGTGGCAGCTGGGCAGTGCACCACACACATTCTTGCTAAATGTGCCACCTACCAAATAAACTTTTAATCTAGTTCATCACCACCTGATGTTCAATGCACAAAGGAAGCACTGAACAATTCCTATTTCAGCACACATGGATCTGGGACACAGAGCAAGCACGGTGCAAGCAGATGTGATCTGCTCTTCAATGTGGCAGGTCTTTCCCTTCCCTTATTATTACTATGCCAGGGTGGATTTTATTTATTTATTTATTTTTTAAACACTGAAGTGACCCAAGAGCATACACAGCAGCAAACTGGATTAAAGGTCAATAGGACATGTTATCTTGAAGGATATGTCACTTTGGAAAAAGGTTCTTTTTCTCTGCTTTTAAGAACTGACATGCAGCTTCTGCAATAAGAATTTCCAGATTAGTGCCTCTCAGCCTTCTTTAAACCAAAGACTATGTAACACTCTTTGAAGACATCTCTTGCCTGTTTTGTAAAGCACTACCATACCAGCTGTCGCTTTCAGTCAAATGACCACTGACAGTTTAAACTACCTTGAGCACATACTAATTTTCCCAGATTTGATTGCTTGAACCTGAAGGAATGGGTGTACATGTTCCTATCTTGATACTTAGCTTGTGGATGCCCCTCTAGGCAGGTCTTTAAGGGAAGCACTGTTTTTCTGACAGAAGGTAAGCTGCTGTGTTTTGTGTTTTTTTTTTAAGAGGAAGGGTCAGTTTTTTGTCTTGCAACAGTCTGTAATGGGCAGTAGTGAACCTTACTGCCACACCTAGTACATAGGACACCTTGATTTATTTGTCCAGTTGCCATCTTAAAAAACGTAAGTTCATTGATGTTAAATAATCATTTCTCTCTGTGCTGGCTCTATAAAAATCTTGTAATTGGAGCAGTAAAGTTAATGACAGGTGATATCACAGCAAATAATTCAACAATAGTATTCAAACTGCTCTGAGTGCTTCATGAACCACTTTCAGGGAAACACATGCTGAGATCTCCATGTCAAAGTAACCGGAAAGCCCACTCATGTCACAGGATTTGATTCCTACAGACTTCTTTATTAACTCTATTTCTCATCTTCATTAAGGGTTTAGAAAAAATAACATTAATTCACTGAACACTGAAGAATTTTAGCTGGGTTTTTGCTGTTTGGGCACCTTCTACAGTCAGTGGAGATTGCACAAGACAGATATAGACAGGTGCCAAAAATGTGCATAAAGCAGATTCTTCTTCCCTGTCCAACAGCTAATGAGATAATTTCTAATGATGACTACCCCCCACTACACCTCTAAGTTTTGGATGACTGAAGTTAACAATGATAAATCTCTTACTCAAAGGCAAATGTTTCATTTAGAGGTTTTCTCTTCTGCACTGCCCTGTTTAGTCCTTGCTTTCCCAGCAAGGTTATATGGCTGTGTGACATGCAGTGTGCTGGGTTGAACCACATAATTTCATGTATGCATTTATCCTACTCCTGAGGATGAGAGCTGACCTCTGTAGTAGGTTTGATTCTGGGGAAGGTGAGCAGCTCTCCTTTGTCATTTACAGTGTTAAAAATGAGAAATGCGCTGTTAATATGCCGTGCTTGGTCCTTGATCCATTCTTCACAGTTATAAGCCTCAACACGAACACCAACCTCCACACTGAAATAAAAGTTTAAATTAATTATTGAACTACCACAAGTGATGCAGAAGCAGCCCTGAGACATACTAAAAAGGGCTGCTGTACACTTTCATGTGTGCAGGAAGCCTGATTCAAATACTTTCTTCTGTAGCATACAAAATAAATTACTCAGTCTGGACAGACACATTTCAGAAATAAAACAAAAGGTGGCACTAGATAAATAGCATTAATAAAAAGACCGAAAATTGAGGTAAGCAGCAATATATGAACACCAGTAAGCACACTATGAGAACAAACAGCAAAAGTGAACGGGATGATACTGATTTGACATTCAGCAGAAGCATAGTATCAAGGTAACTCATGCCCTTGCTAGCATTCTGTGGGGACCAAATACACCTACAAAGAAAATAGCCACAGAACAGCAATGCCAGGATAGCATTTGTCCCGTGTACAGAATTTGGAAGAGGAGTTACTTTAGTTTCTGCCTTCTTGTGGCTTGTCTTGCTACACCTCTTACAATCTCTGAACATGTTCTCCTGTTCCAGGTAAGGGCCACACTGATGGAACAGGGCTCTGTATAAGTTGCGTCACACCCCTGGCATAGCCAGAGGGTCTGTTGGCCCAAAGTGCCCTTCCTGTAGATGGGGAAACAGCCTAGCAGAGAGGTGCTATCCCTTTGCCAAAGGTCAGAGAAGAGTCATCCTCTGTGAGGCAAACACAACAGTAGCCCTAAAACTGCAGAGGAGATACTGCACGCATAGGAGAGAGAGAGTAACCATTAACAGGCAGGATCTGTGCAAGATTGGTCAACAGCCACACCACTAAATTCCAGGAGCAGGTGTTCATGCATACAGTGACCATATACTCAACTAAAGATAAAATTTCAGCATGGGCTGTAGCCATTTATTCCAAACTGCAACTGGCAAAGCCTCACCCCTGCGTACACCCAAACGAACACTGGGAAGAAATAAACAAAACAAAGCATCAATTTTTCCAGTAACCAGCAATAAATAGGACCCAGATCTGTCAAGAGATGCCAAGACAGGAAGATTCTAGCAGCTAGCTGAAGCTTTCTGAAGAATCAAAGCTGTGGGACCAACTCATCCTTGAAAATCCCTGAATTTCAGAGTGATATTTATGTTCTGAGTTTGCATGATTGGAATTTGGTTAAAAATGATCTTTAAATTAAGAGTGAAAGTCAGAGAATAAATTTTTTAGAACTTTCACTGAGAAAAGTTAAAAAAAAGCATATATAGACACATAGATAGATAGATAGATAGACAGATAGATAGATAGATACAGATATATCCCTCAAAGCTCCAGCTGAAAAATAATTCATTCAAGAACACAAATCCTACTGATAGCTGAAACTTGAAACACTCAGTTAGACCGGTGCTGGAGAAGTCAAAGAAGACAGCAGATGAGGAGCTTTACCTGTTCTGAAATGTATTGTTCACAATTGCATTGAAGACAAGGCGGTCACCCACAACAGATGGTCCCCAGAATTTAAACATATTGACTGATTTCAAGATGGGATATGAACGACAAAGGCGGCTGAAAAAGAAAGCAAGAGAAACAGAGAGCAAAACATACAGTCGTGTTAAAGAACCTCCTTCGCACAACCCAGAAGATCACTATATTCCACTAATTTATTCCATAACCCACTGAAATACCATTAACATGTTCAGCTCCAAGAGTACATAATTTGAGCTTCAAACATAATAATACCACTTAGATCATGCTATTTCATTTTCAACACACTTTACAAACACTGACTAATTCTCACGGCTTGATATTACCTTCTTTTGAAGCCAGAACATGAATCTTTTACCTACAAAGTAGCTGCTTACTTCACAGAGTAATTTCTATATGACTGCATGGGGAGTAGGATATTGTTCAGTATGTAAAAATGCCAGATCATAAAGCCTTTAAACAATTAAAAGAAACCTGAGCAGAAAGGCTGAGCACCAGAAACATTGTTAGAGCAAAGCAATGTCAATCTATTCTTTTTAATATTGATACTTTTTTGCTTGTTTGTCAGATGTTTTCTGCTAGCATTATATGAAATAAGAATAAAAACCTACTCAAATAACTGCCAAGTGCATAGGTTTTTTTTTGGTGGTGTTTTTTTTTTTAAATTTGGTCTGGTTTACTAAATCATGTGTAGCTTGCTACTGGTGCTGAGCTGGGAAACTCATCTTTGCACATACAAAGGGATAGAAAGATGTTGAATTGATCAATTATCAATTCAGAAACGCAGAACTTTGGGCTAAATTTCAAAAGCTGCAGGCACAGTAATGTATTACAAACACACAAGTCTTATAATTCTGTTCCCTTTGCCCTTCCAATTGCATAGTGCGTCCACTCACCTGTCTTTTCTTATTTCAGACCTGATCCTGTAATGTGTTCAATTGCACGTAGTCAGGTTCAGCTGGATTGTCCTACTGGATCTCTTTGAACTGCTTGTGCAATAGGCTGTAGCCACTTTGGTAAAACTTCGCTGGTCTAGTACAGAAGATTGTCTTTGCCAGGTGTCTTTGCCAGGCAAATACCCCTTCCATGAGCGCACTAGCAAAGTCGCTCTTTGGACAAGTACAGTGGACAAACAGATACACACCTGATCAAACCCAGATACACTATGAAAGGAAAAGTTTTGCAATACTGTGTCATCTACACTAGGGAATTCCAACAACCCACCACTTTTCTGACCTTCACAGACATTCCAGAAAAAAACGTGCAGTACAGGTACAGCTTAAGGTTTTGTGGAATTGGGATCTAGTCTGCAAGCTCTCTGGAGTGAGCAAAAATTAGGTTTCCTCAGCAGTTCTAAGTGTAATCAAAGCCTCACTCTTGACTGGGATTTCTATGCATCACATGAACAGGGAACAATACACAATAATGTCTTTTATTTTTAGATTTTGAAAAAACACGTTCTATCCTCATGCATGTACGCAAAACTCCTCAATAAGAATCCCATATGCACATCTGAGAATAGAAGGTTCATTGTGCAGTTTTTAAACTTGAAAATACAACTTTGTAGTGTTCCTAGCTTTTAACTCAACTGCACTCTGCAAACTAATGTACCGGTATTGTTAAATGCACACAATTATCTGAATTATCTGCAGCTAATTAATTGACTGGTACATCTTTTTAATAGACTAATACATTCAAATGACTTTGTAATTTCATTAAGAATAATTTGCTCTTCTGGTTTAAAGTGCTAAATGGTTATCTTATTTCCAATGTTCACTATAAAGAGGCAAACACAGTACTGTTGAAAATAAGAGAGGAACAAACCAGAAATTTGGCCTAAATATTCAATTTCTCCTGGAAAACTATGCCCTGAATGCTTTTACTACAAGTGTAAGAAATAAGAAAGTACAGATCCGGTTCAAATTAATATTACTAATATTCAAATGGCTTTATTGCTATCTGCAAGATTTCCATTTACTGTCCAGCCAAACCTGTGGAGGGAGGAGGGGAGAAGGAAGGTGAGTAACCTTTAAAATGCCCTTAGAAATTTGTCTTTCAAGAGTCAGCCCTCCTATTCTCTTCCTCCATCAGACTTTGTGGGCATAGCAACTCTTACAAAGCTGGCACCTTCAAAGGCCAGGTCTAATTGTGAGTGGCCTCACAAAAGGTTTGTAGTGATACTAGCTATTTCTCAAGCATAAACTACAAAATCTCTGTTTTCAACAAGCCTTTGTCACCAGCTATTATTTCTGAAATTTTCAACATGACAAATCATGTTTGACATTCATTATTTCAAAGCAGATTTTTTTCACTCCTTGATTTCCTGGTGCTTTCCTTCTCTTTTTAAACCTAAATGTGACACTCACTAGGTAAAATTTATCAAATGAAAACAGGTAAGTATTTTGGGTCATATTATGGCAAAAATCTGAAACAGTCCCTTTGAAGCCAATGAAATTACACACTGGGGTGAGGTCAGTGCATTCTGAAGTTACTAAAGCAAGTTGTTTATCCAATCACTACAGAAAATCTGTTATTATCAGTACAACTACTGGCTACAAAACAAAACTATATGAATAATGAATGGGGAAGTCATTTAATTATTAAAGTTAAAAAGCGAAAACATATCTAACATCCCTGAAGTGAATTAGGTCACTTGGTATGCAAGGAGAATCCAAACTGAAACTCAAGTGTTGCTTACAAAGAAGCTTTGTATAGAGTCCAAGAACAAGGAAGGAGAAAAACAACGGTTTGATTTCAGGGGAAGAGAAATTAAATCATTATATGTCTAGGGCATACTGACAAGCAATACCAGGCAGTGTCACAAAAATACTTCGCATGTATTACCTGAAGATATCAGAGCCCTTTAAACTGCTAAAAATATTACAACCCATAGGAAATGGGACTCAGAGAGACTGAAAAGTTGTTACTTGCTGAAAGTTATGCATCCATTCTACGTGCGCACCAACAAAACAGACCCCGTTTCTTTTGATTCTTCTTCTCTAACTTATCCTTTCTTCTGGCATAAGGATCCGCAGACTAACATTTAGAAGGCTGTTCATTTTTGGGTATCATTTGATAGACGGTCAGTATCAGTTTTATCCTAACTTAACAACTAACTCTGCTTTTAAAACGCTGCACCAACTACATGGAGGCCAAATTTCTATTCCTATTTCCAATGCTGACTTTCTGCAGAGATTCTCAGGAGGATAACATAGCCTCTTTTGCCTTAGGGTCTGCATATGTAACAAAAGAAGAATAATATTTGACACTCACAGTGGTGTGGCATGCTGTGGGAACTGTACCACATAAAAAGTTCAAAGGCCTCCTGCAATCTGAGGAGGAAGAAAAGTCACTAAGGTTTGGGTCTGTATTTTTCATAAAAATAAATCCCTGTGAAACCTTAATACTAAAATTACATCCATTTAGAACCATACGCAAAGACCATATGTAGAAAAGTACCTTGCTGAAATACTTGCCACTGTCTCCATCCAAGCCATGATCTGGCCACCAAAAGTGTTTCCATGATGGTTTGCATGAGGAGGCTGGACAAGCTCAATACTCTGTACATGAGTAAGGTTAGTTGAAACTGCATCCTCCTCTTCAAAAGAATCTGAAATACAACAGCAATGTATTAACAAAGTATTTCAGCTAGTAACTCTGACAGCCAAAAAGAAAATACCCCCAGTTAGTGAAGCATGCGATTTGCTTCAGACACAATGAAAATAAGAAAAAAAGAAAGACACAGAAGACCTCTGTTCTTTGCAAGGGAAGCAAGAGGCTGAAGATTTGCTCTGTTCTTCCAAGAGATGTAAGAAGTAGGGGATTGTGCACCCTGCAGTCTATCACAGCACAGTGATCCTTCCCAGACCTCACTATATCCCTCAAAGAAGCTGTGTCAGAAGCAGTTACTGTGAAAGTTGGCTAGCTGTGAATGCAGGCAGCCAACTGCCTCAGCATGTGCTTGTAATTATTCATGGTTGCTATGCATCATCTCTAACAGATGTTGTCAGAGCAGTTTATCACTTATTCCAATGCCGTTCACAGACTTTGACCGCCATGTATGATGATACCTGTGCAAATGTGTCTAATCAAGGTAACAGTATGACATAATTATTTCATAACCTGTTACAAATCTTGGGATTACCTGAGATAATATAGAACACACGAAAGAGAGAAATATGGATCTGCATCAGTAACCACCTTGCATTATCTGAGCACTTCCAATTCCACTTTCAAACCTTTAGCCATATATCCTCACTCTAAGCTTTGTTTTTCCACTTACATTTTGCAAGAACAGATTTAGGCATGAGATGATGTAAGTAATTTTAAAAGTGCCTACCTGTGCTAGAAGCTACTTAACCCGAATTGTACTTTTGACTTTTGCCATAATTAACTAACTTTATGATTGTATAAATGTGCGGACACATTTGACTAACTTGCACTTTGCACCTACTTAAGTTGTTGCATAAGGTCCACTCAGAAGACAAACTTCACTTTCTGGATATGGTTTATACCTATTTTGCTACCTGGCAGCCTTTACATGCAATATTTTCTTCTCTCTTTCCCCTATTCTGCTTGTTCTGCTTCCTTAAGGAGGTGAATTAGTGCTAACAATGGTAAGATCCTTCAAGGAATTTATCAGGCAAGGCAGTGGAAACCAGAATCATCAACCTCTGGTTTGTCTTTCATGGTATTAAGCTGTCTCCTATGAGACACTTACCATGAAGACAAATAACTTGTTTGCTTGTGGCAAGCAAATCTCTTCTGTTCTACAGTCTTACTGAATTGTTAAGACTAGAATTTTTATTTACAACAGGTTTCATCTTTCCTCAGTAAAACCACATAATGTCTGTTGCTTATACATGGAGTTGCAGCTCAGATTTTTCAAATAACAGCATATTTCTTAACTGTTGTGAATAATTTCTTTTGCAGGGGAACACAGCAACTTTTGAGCACACCTGTCATTAAGAACAGAGATGACTATCAGAAATAAAGCTAAAGTTGTTTCTTGGCTCAATTTTTCTAATTTGGTCATGAGGAGCCAAAAATATTTTTTTACTTGTTTTGACCTCCATGTAATGAAGTTTATCCTGCTTGTTGGGAATGATTTCATGGCAGAAACATAGTTCTTAGTGCTTTCTTTCAAAGACACAGCCATAAGCCTGAGAGAATTTCATCCTTCTATCTACATTACAACTAGTATCATAGGACTTTATTATCATCTTGCAAAGTTCTGTGTGAACTGTTAAACCCTACACATATAACCTATGTGAAGATCTGCATGTCACATCTATTTAATGCATGCTTGGCATTCAATCCTGCATTTTTAAATCTGAAATTTCTGAAAGACAAAGAAATACCACTCTATTAGAATAACTGTCTTACAAACCCTCACAAATCTGGCACATACTTTTCTACATGATACCACAACTTCAAGCAGCTCTACTCAGATATTTTGTCTGCTTTTTCCTCCCTTCCAGCTGCCCCTAAGTCATTTGTTCCATCTTCTATGCTGACCACAGTAATCACCTTCCTTACTACTCTCCTGCATTAGGTTCTGAAAGACCTGTTGGTAGCCCAGTCGGATTCTTCTTCTCTCAATAGCCAGGGTGTGCTCCAGGTGGTCTTCTGTAGACAGAAGCTTTACAGGTTCCAATTCAATCTATGCAAACAAAAAAAAAAAAAAGGTTCTGAATCATAACAAAGTGCACTTTGAACTTAAAATGTCATCAGCATTTTCTACAACCTTTTGCTATCAGCTGTCCAAGATGACAAATTCTATCAATACAAACAAGTAGAAAGTTCAAGAGATTCTGCATTATCCTTTCAGAATCATTTGTTAAAACCTTAGCTTTTAAATACAAACATACATGACAGCACACAGTTTAAGACAGTTCTAATTTTAAAAAGAAAAAAGAAACGAAAAAGAAAAAGAAAACGAAAAAGAAAAAGAAAGAAAAAGAAAAAGAAAAAGAAAAAGAAAAAGAAAAAGAAAAAGAAAAAGAAAAAGAAAAAGAAAAAGAAAAAGAAAAAGAAAAAGAAAAAGAAAAAGAAAAAGAGAAAAGAGAAAAAGTGAAAAAAAGAATATCTTAATATGAAGGTCTGAGTATTGAATTTTTGTATCAGAAGAATAATCCAGTCGCATTGATCAGTGGTGTAGTCTATGGAAAAGCATACCCCAGAGCCCACTCCCACTCACTACACAAATAGCCCGCTTGCTCTTTCACAATTCACTCCATACTCATGTAATCTGTTCCACCTATCTGAGGACCTATCTTCAAAGAAGCACTGGTTTTCTGAGGTGGAGGAAAAATGCATGAACACCCAGTACTTGGTGCAGCTTCAGACTCCATACATTTATGATCAAAATGCTACTTGTGCCCAGACACACACCCTTCTCTTACCAAGATCAGAGTTTCTTCTCCCTTAAGTGCAAATTCCCATGTATGTCAGTTCAATGACAAACTGAATCCAAACCTTGACTGGCTTAAGAAAATTATTACATTTAGATGAACACTGCAGAGGTGCCACTGAACAGTCATTTGTGTTATTTATCTACAAGGTCCAGCCTCAGAAACCTTAAAATAACGCACAAGCACTGCAACACAGACAAATTCAACATTTTGTGTCCTGCAACGGTGCCGCTAATGTTTCCCAGTCTTTGAGTCTTCACTCAAACACTCTTGCAGTTTCCTTGACTCCTTTTTGGCCTTTCTCAAGACCTTGCTGGCTTTTTCCAGATGGCCCAGCTAAAAGATTAAGATGATGAGTGCACACTATTGCTCTCTGCACAACTTTAGCAAGCATTGTTCAGAAAAGTGGATTTGAAAAAATGTTCTTTAATTTCTCCAAGACTTTAATTTGTGATGGAATTTGAACCGAAGTCTCAAACTCCTTCTGGGGCATTCCTGTCTTAAGACTAATCTTAGTTAATCATCACCAATTTAATCCTGAATTAACTTCCCTGGAAATCTGGGCAAAAGGTAAATGGGTTGATGGCATGGATATTATACCAAACCAATAATAAACAACCCTTACTTTATACTATTTTAGTGCTCTCAGGTTAATTAATTTAGTCATTAACCTTTCAGAGACAAGCTGGGCTTTAGTTTTGGTAAAACTGTTCCGATCTGTTTCTTTAGCAAATTGTAATATATCATTGCAGGAGAGAAAGCAGAAATGACTGGATATATTAATTGCTCATTGGATCACTGCTCTCTGCCAACCTGCAGTGGATGTTAGAACGGCAGATGCACTGTCATAACGCATTCAACAAGACCAGAAAGTCAGATACATTATTCTCGTCACTCATGTTCAAGAAAGTAGAATACTACATACAAAGGGAGTTTATTAAGAAGATCTGAGGAATATTTGGCCTTACTCATATGGAAACTTTAAAACAACTGTGCCTGTTTGGCACAGCAACATGAAGGCAAAACAGTACTGTGACTGATTTCTAAATACCTCTGGGGAGCCAAAAACTGGGGAGAAGAAACAACAGTGGCATGAAAACTAACTAACATAAATGGCAAAGAATTAATTTAGATTGGAAGTTAGCTTAAAAATAATGTCTTCTATTTGAATAGTGATGTCTGAACAACATCCTCCAAAGGGGGAGTGAAGGATAAAGAAACACCACCCCCAACACCCTTGCAGGTTTCAAAGGTACATAGATCCATTTCTGAAAAGGAGAGAGACCGTGCAGATTCATAGGGATCTCTCTTCTACTGCTTGCCTCTGTCAATATTGCAACCCTTACAAAGACACCAGTTCTATTACTAGCAAATGCGCAATAGAAAGTGGAAACAATAAAAAAAGCCTAACTTCAGAGCAGAGATGTGGAAAAAAATATCTCCATATAGCCTGGCCTTCATGCTGTTTTCCAATCACTGTTCAGAATAAACAGGTGTGAACATTTTCCTGTGTTCACAACCAGAAAAGCTGGGTTATTTCACAGGAGCTCAGCCCCAGTAACTTCAAGCACAGAAGAAAACAGAAATACCTTTCCAGCACCAATTGGCTTGGCTACATATGTTGCATATGCCACACTCACAATTTTTTCAACATTAGTCAAAACATCCTGTACTGTAACCTTGATGCCAACCTACAAGGAAGGAGACAAAAAAGGTATTTACATCATTGTCAGTTGAGTTGAGACAAAATCATGCAGTGTCTATCAAATTAATTGCGTCCAGTTTCTTAAACCTAAAAGAAAAAAGTTAAAAAACCTGCTCTGCCATCACTGATCATCTCTGAACATCACAGTATTCGCTGAGGTCTGAAAAGCTCTTAAGTACAACTGTGTGTGTATGTGTATTTAGCATCACTTGTAGGGTAAAATAAAAAACAGGAAAGACGCTTAGATTTAGTTTTATGGATATCTCTTTCCATTTACTTGTGTGCCATTTGGAGTTCCCATCTGAATCTTTCTAAGACATGTACGAGCAAAAAAGTCTGTATAGATGGATAAAACACAATGAAACACTTGAAGGTGAAACACTATTTGATCCTGTGAGACAGGCCTGACATGCATCAAAGCTTCTGATTTTTTTCTGATTTTTAGAACCTTTTGGAACACATTTTCTGTGAGATGCATCACTTCCATTAATATTAATGAAAACTGGACTTAGGCACAATGCAGAAAAAAGTACCCTTTAGGTTCAATTCTAATTTCAAGTAAGTGATTGGGCAATGCACTGCGTACTTAGAATCACAGAATCATAGAATCATTTAGGTTGGAAAAGACCATTAGGATTATCTAGTCCAACTGTTGACCGTACTCTACCAGGTCTGCCACTAAACCATGTCTCTAAGCACCACATTTACACGACTTTTATACACATCTAGGGATGGTGACTCAACCACCTCCCTGGGCAGCCTCTTCCAATGTTTGATAACTTGTTACAATATGAAGAGTAAAAACGCCTGAGAGAAATATTTTTGTATTAGAACTTTCAAAAATCCACCTATTCAGTGGATCCTAGCTCTGATCGAAAGACTGCTTTGAGGTCAATAGCTTTGGACTGGACCAATACCACCTATTCCATGCTGTCCATGACGTTTGCCAAAGACTTTAAGTCTTCAGGGTCCAGTTCCTATTTTGCCATGGATTATTTTACAGGAAACATGCAATTATAATAGTCATTATGAAACCAGAGTTTCATTAGGCAGTGTTATTGTTTAGATATCTGCACAAGTTCCTTCTGAAACAAATGGGCTCACGCTGCATTCCTCTACTTCTCCCACCTGTCTCATTTATTGTTCAAATATCTCTAGAAATAAGAGCAATGATGTCTTACCTCCATGCTGGTTTTGAACGCTCTGTTCACCTTTGCTTTGATAGTAATAATTTGTCCAACCCTGTTAAGAACAGTAACATCTTACAGTGTGTAATCATGCAGCTTTACAAGGGTTTGAACCTGCCTCTCTAGGTACTCCTAATAGTAGTGAAGAAAATCTCATTAATCAGTCTGTGTCTTCCATGTTGTACTGAAAATGCACTGAAACAGGTTTAGCACTGTTATTCATCAGTCAAACTTCACTCATGCCCAGTAACCATTTTAGTCACTCAGAAAACTGCATAAGCTTAATACTAGCATTCCTTCTCCTTGCTGGTGTCTGTGTGACATCAGGTGTGTGCCAGGCCCTGGTCCCTCAAGAAATTTTGGCCTAGATTCTGCTTTTGTTCAAAGGCACATCTTGCTGTGAGTTACACCAAATCACTGAGTATGTCTAGCTACAAAACCACACAAGATACACTCCTTATGCATTCTCTAGCATACAGGTAACAAGCACATGAGGAGATAATCCCAGGACAAAAAGTGCTCTTTGACATCTTTGAAGGATGGGGAAAGAGTTCACTTTCCAAGTTCTGGCAAGAACACAGCTGTAGCATGTCCCTCCTGTCCCAACAGCATACCTCTGAAAAACTACTCTTTCCCATTTACCTACGTAGAATAATACCTAAACAGAATTATATCTTTGTATAATCAAATTTAAATGAGAAAGTAATTTCTCTCCTTCTGGACTTTCTAAAGTACCTGTTATGTGTCGATAACAAGAGTAACCCTTGTTTTCAAACCCGTAATATCCTAACACAAGGCAATGCTGAAAGTGTGGACAGAGGGCAGCTTCCCCTAAAGTTGTCTTATTGAGCAGAGCAGTAAAAGGACATGATGTGCATGGTAAGCCAGAACCACAGCCAAAATAACTGGGCATCAGGCCACTGCCTTCAGGGAATTTAGACTGACTTAAAACTGCTAAAGATCAGTCCCAGAGCAGGCAAAGTGCTGCTAGCTACCTCCAGGACTGCAAAATACAAGTCAGACCACTTGAGTATCTATGAAACATGCATTTACAGCTAAGGATTTGGCACAGTTATGACCTCAGTTTATATTAAAAAAAAAAATTCTTTATCATTTCTTCCTAATTTAATGAATAGGGTTTCGATGTTTAAAGGTAAGGCTTTTCTTAAATTGCTTCTTTCAATGTCAGAACTTCAAATGAATTGTTACCAAACACTACAATGGGGAGTAGGAAACCTGCTCCTTTACAGTACCAGACAGGAACAAGCAACTGCACAGAAACTTTCTCTTTCTTGTTCACATTCAAGAACACAAGTGGAAGCCTTTGAGTATGCAGGGTGAAAAACAGTTAAAGGAAAGAATTAAGACCATCTGCAGATATGCAGCCCTCATTACCTTTTGAACAACATATTCACAAGGAGTTTTTCCATCATTCATTGCAAAGAAAAAGCACAATCACTAACTTAATAGTTCTAAACTGCACAGCTAAGGGAACCACCAGCTCATTTACAAAAAGCAGTTTGTTCAGAACAATAACACAGTATTTATGTACAAGCTTGGAAAAGAAGTTAATGTTATGGTCTCATAAAAAGGCTTTAGAAAGCTTAGAGGCAGAACTCAGTCAAGTACCCTGAAACACCTCAAGACTGTATCTGTCAGAAAACTCCCAAGATGATTACAGCAACACAACAGTAATGACAAGTCCAAGCTGAAAAAAGACAGAATATATTCATTAGAAGAACTCTACGATTGAACATGACACATACTGATAGTGAGTATGAGGCTTTCCTTAAAAGAGACAGAGGATGTCATGGTCCCTGTCAAGAACATCATGATGCCAGACCATCCATGAGGTCCCAGCGGGGCCCACAGAGGCTTACTGGCAGGGTGCTATTCCTCTGTACAAAGATTGTTTATTTCACCTTTGTCAGTGACACCTCCCTGGTGACCTCTCTTCCTCTGTGCAAGAACATTGCATAAGAGAGACTTAGAGAGGTTAAGTCTGGTTCTCTCCACCTTTGAGAAAACTGCAGGGCGGGAACAACAGAACAAAGCTGGACGTGATCTCACTCAGCCTGAGGCACCAGTCTCACAATAAGACGGGTCTGGACTTCGCAGACATTAGTCTGACTGCCACCTCCCCTGGTGCTCCAAGCAGTCCATGCAGCTGGACTCGCATTTCATTGTAGAAAAGTGTAGTCCTCTGGGGTCCACGGCCATATAAGAAAATGAAGATGTCAGAACTGAGATGGCCAGACAGTATGATAGGGAAATGTTTCTTCATATACTTTTGGGAGCCGTTTCAAAATGAAATGTTTTCCACTGTATCATGTATTCTGGCTTTGGACAAACTGATTTATTTAAGCCAAGAGAGCTGATCAGCTTGGGCATTTAAATAGATATGTAAGGGCAGAAGTCACAGAGTACCACACTTTCACTTGTAACTGGCAGAAAGCTTTTGAAATATATCAGAATGAACTGATTCACATATGGAGCTCTAACAAAATTTAAATAAATGTAATTTAAAATCAGATGTTCTTACTACCACTGAATTGCTGTATATTAAAAGACAAAGACATTTATCTGTTATCATGGCAGAAAACTGAGTTTTGCAATATACAGATCTGTGGAAATCCGTGTTTCCTTATCAGCTGAAAAGAAATAAGCACAGAAGAGTTAATCCTTACAGAACATCTGGTAACCTAAGTTAGGTAAACGAAACCTTACAGCAGGTAATTTACAAAACATCTTTTTAATTTACTAGAGTGAGAGATAAGAGCTCTCTCACTTATGCAAGATGTTTGTAAAATCAAGAAGATCTGACAAAATTTAGAAAATTACACAGTAAGCTACAAACAGGATGTTAGGGATGACCTGAGGCTGAAAAATAATTACTGAAGCTACTGTACAGCTGCTATGCTTGTACCCTAAATTCCTATTAAAAATGAAACATTGGCATCACAAGTGGAAGGAGAACTAGAGACATACTTAGAAACAAATTTGGAAGGAAAAGTATTTTCAGTATATTTTAGAAGCTCTGTTCTGCTCTCAGAAACAAGAGAGAAAATTGCACTGAAGCTACTGAAGTCTGAAATATTATGCCTGAAAGAAAAACATTACGCTGACTTTATTTGTAGGACTCTTTGATTAGAGTTTTCACAAACAGGATTTTTTCCTAAGGACAAAATTAAAAACACAGAACAATTACAGGCAAGACAAACACTTTAGAACTAATTTTGTAAAACAGACCAAGAAATTCTTGAGTTCTAGATTCAGTATGACCATGTTCACTTCTTCATTACTGGTTCTAGTTCTCATCCTAATGGCCACTGTTCTAAAAATCTGCTGTTCAGAAGTGTCAGTGGATGCTTATTTTACACTCGTGTACTGTAAACAGTTTTAAATTGACATCCGCTTTACATCTGACAGCCAAAGTTGCTTGGTTCACAGTCAGGACAACTGCATGTGCATTGGTCTATGTAACCAGTCCATCTCATCTAAGCACTCATTAATTTCCAGACTGCAAGGTGTAAAAACACACAAAAACTACAAAGTAATGGCTTTAAGTTTCTGTAAAGATATGGTTTAGGAATAAAGGTGCTATTTCCTCTTATAGCCTCTTTTATCCCTTGGAAAATTATGAAAAACGGTTAAAACAAAAATTAAGTCCTGTATTATCCCATAGACTCACTCAATATTTGGTGATCACAAATGCAAAATATTTCTGTTTTGTTACATGAACACATTTTTTTAAAGAGCTGAAAGAAACAGATGGTAAGAAATAAACCAAAAGAGCACTTGCAGCAACAAAAAAATCCATACGGTAAGTGTTACAGGTATGCATTCTTTATTTAACAGAGATAAATAATGGCCTGCAGCATTCACTTTAATTAGAGCCAAAGATCACTGGGCCATCAGTTACTCACGTGGCATCTAGGTTGCCAAGTCAAACTACAGTTTATTTTTGACCTGTGATATTTATCTGTTTTCTAGGTGGGTCAGATAGAAAAGCACAATTTTGAGACAACCCTGTGACTCTGGGGAGTTCATTGGCCTGCTATCTCAGATTTTATAATGCCAGTTTATCTCTGCCAAATAAGAATCTCTAGAATGAAAACACTTGACTTTGGTTTGGTACCTGGCAGCCTCTTCAAACTGTATGTCATCCATAGACGCTGTCACGCAAGACACACCAGCGTGTTTCTCAGCTTCAAAAGAGACACATGGACACACAGTTACCACACTGGATTTGCAGCAAGCTATTCACCTATATACTTGTGCATGAGAGACAGAGATGAAACACAGTAGATTGCAGTTCTTCTTTTGATCACCCTAATGCAAGTCTGCAGTGGATACCTTAGAAAAAAAGAAGCCAAATAAGATTAAAGTTAATATGTACCATGAAATAAGGCTAACATCAGGAGGTGACACTAGATGATGATAATTATCCTACTTAGTTTGAAAAGCTCTATTTAAGGTATTTCTCTAAAAATGAACATTCTGGTAAAAGAGAGCTAATCAGCATTTTGCAGGACAAAAAAAGTCACAAAATATTAACAATCCTACAGAAATCTCAGCAATCTTCTTCAAAACAGGATGTCATGAATATCGGCTATGTTAAACCAGTATGGAAGTTTTATGTCAGTTGAGGATTCTCAGACACAGGAGAAAGATCTACTGTCTTATTAGTGTGGTCGCAGCAGTAGAAAGCAGGTACGTTCCTCAATGTTGTACTAAAACTGCAGGAACTAAATGAAAATACATACAAACAAGATTTAAAAAATCAAACCCAAGTATTTAATTACTGTAAAAGATTTTTACCAAAATTTGAACTGTGTTCTTCATCTCCCTAGGATGCATCTAGTTATGAAAAATAATGCACCCTATTTGTATTAATTATGAAAGTTAATCTTGAAAAGGTAAACCTCTTCTTTACTGTTAATATTTAATAGTCCAGTAGTTATCTTTTTACAGCAAGTTATTGTGATTTATTACTTATTTGACCATAGCACCTACAGTTCTAAGTCAGAAGCTAAATCTCCAGCACACTAGGAATTGTATAAACACAGGAAACCCCTGCTCCAAAAAGTTTCCTGAGAGACAGAGGTAAAAAATGAGGACTAGCGGGAAACCTAGAAAACAGGTTTGCCCAATAGGCAAGAGTTCTCACTCCCAAGCAGCCTAATATTTTTCGTGAGCATCACAAGAAAAAGCTTGAAGGAATTAGAGAGAGGATGGTGCACAAGTTGTATCTGAGGAGGTCCCTTTGAAAATACGAGGGTAAAACATGTGAAGGCACTTACTAGAAAGACAGCAAACTGTGATGAAAGGGAAGACGTCACTAACAACTAAGAGACTGGAGTTGCCACTGTGACATGTAATACAAGATGGTGACAGTCATACATAGCCTGAAAAGTGAGGAAGCAGCCAGCCAGGTGGATCACATCTAAAGTAGCAGGATATGAAATGAGGAAGATGTAAAGCCCAGGCACTTGCAACTGCACTAGCTGGCACTAATGCGGGTGAGAGATGGTAAAGTCAAACAAATCCCTGACTGGTACGTTGAGCTTGCTGTCAGACAAAACGCAAAGCAAGGAAAGGTGTTAAAAATCCTTTTTGTGCAACGGGATTAGCCCTGCGGGGTGAATGACTGCTGCTGCCCTAAGCCTAACCAAGTAAAAGCAATTATGAAAGTGAGCTCCGGTGGCAGATTTGCAGTTGATGAAGATCATCACAGCTTAACCAAAGTCCAGGGGAGCAAGGACAAACCATTGTAGCAGCAGGGGCTCTGCCACTTCAGAGCTGGGACTTGAGTTCAGGGGATGCTGATACCAGTTCAGAGTCTCTCCACAAAGAGCACTGTTAAGGGGTAAATCACTGAAGGGCTGAAATCAAATGACTCCTTTGTGCTAGAATAAATCTCAAAAAACACGTGTGATCGTATTGGGAAGTTGCTACATGCTAGGTAGTTTCTGGGTTATTCTGTGGGACAAGTTCTCCAGGATTCCAACTCTATATAGGAAGAGTGGCTTACGTAAAGCTGCACACACCTACGCAGTGAGTGCACCACGGTCACCGCGTCGCATGGAGACACCATCCAGATATGAGTTCCCCAAATATACCCGCTATTCTCCACAAGGCTCATTATGGACTGCTAATGTATGCAGCTGTACTTGGAAACGGAGTTCACTGACAGCAGAGATGGCAGAGCCTTGGGTTTTCTTAGTGCTTTAGATGAGGCATTCGCTTCCAGAAGTCAGCTGAGGAGATTTTAAAAGTTTTCAAAGCTGAGGTACACCAGACGCAGAGTGCTCTGCACACTGGTTGGATATGTAGTTGAAGTTTTTTGCCACCCATGTGCCAATATTCTTAAATTAGTACTTTTCTTTTTTCTAGTACTTATTTTTTTCCCATCCCTTTTTTCCCTCCACTGCTCTCTTCTTTAATTCTCCTCACACTAACCGCCCCTGTCACACCCTTCTTCGCTCTCCCCTGAGATCTGACACTCTTCTCCTGCCCCACAAGCTTTTTCAGTCCCTTGACGCCTGTTCCTAATCTGAACCTCCAAATCTCACACACCTCCCCTCCTGGAAACCTTCCCTCAAGCGCCCCTCCAGCTCCCCAGCGGCAAAATTTCTCCTTCTCCTCGCCTGTCACAGGCAAATATCGGGACGGGGCTACCGGTTTTCGGCAAAGGAGAGGCTGTCCCCACACGGCCGACGAGCTTAAGGCGCATTTCGGGGGGGAAGGGGGGGGGGAGGGCACAGGGCGGCCCCCAGGGCAAATAGCGGAGGGGGCGCCTCTCCCCGCCGCCCTGAGGCGATGTTCCCCCGCCCGCCATCACCCCCTGCTCCCCGGCCCCCGCCAGCCGGTCGGGCCGCTGCCGCCCCTCTACCTGCGAGGCAGGCGGTGGCGTCCATCCACTTGAGGAGCTGCCCGGCGCTCAGCTCCCCGCGGTGGTTGGCGTGGGCCGGGAAGACGGTCTGGCACATGCAGACATCGCCGCCCGCCACCATCGCCCCAGGCCGCTCCATGGCGCCGCGAGTGAGAGGAGCGGCAGCGGCCGAGGGTCCCCCCGGGCACGGAGAGGCAGCGCTGGCCCGGCCCGGCCTCTGCGCTGCCTACCGGGCTGGGGCAGGCCGGTCCCGCCCCAACGCCCAGGGCTGAGGTGGAATCGCCTCCTCCGGCGGGGGCCGGGCCGGGGCCGCGCCGCGGCGGGGCGGGAAGGAGCCGCTGGGCTGAGGTGAAGGGGGTGCCGGGGCGTGTACAGGGGCACCGCAGAGCCAGGGCGGCCCCCGCAGGGGAGAGGGAGGAGGGCGGCTGCGGGGCCGTGGTCGGGTTTTACAGCCGCCTGCCCGTTTCCATCCCCCGCGGGTCCTGCCCCGGGACCTCCGAGGCCACCTCATGGCCTGGCATCAGCCGCCACGATGGTGCAGCCGCCGAGAGCCGTGCCAGCGCCGCTGGCCGGTTTTGGCATGTGTGTCGCCACTGAAATAGTTATAATCCAGCTCTTTTTTTTTTTTTTTTTCCTTTTTTTGAAGTCTTGCTCGCTGATGTTGTCACCACCTTGACAGCCTGGCAGATGGGCTCCCATCTCCAGACGCTGGTAAGCCCCGTAGGAAGGTGCCACGGCTTGGTGAACCGCTGCTGGTTCGGACATTTTGACACCTGCCTCGGTGGCCGCAGCCCCCATCATGTATTCACACAGGAGTTAATAACTGGAGACCTCGTAGAGGGCTCCTCTTCTTACCTCCTCCTCCTCCTCACATGGCTGGTAAGGTACTGCAGGATATTGCTGCTCTTGCAAACTATGAAAATGTAAGCACTGCTGAGGGAGAGTAGAGCAATCACTTCTGAATCAGTCAGGAAGGTCAAGGTTTGACTGTCACCATGGTTACAGCGTTATTACTATTGAAGGCCCAACCACGTGGAGAGAGCAGTTTGGAGATGCTGACAGCCTGGGCTTGTCAGCTGGTCCATGGAGCAGCCGTGTTGCTTTAACATAGCACACTGCGTGACCTGTAAATGGTCTTTACGGAAAGACTGCAAAGCTTGTATTTGTGCTATTTTTCTCCGTCCGGGTATTGTAAATAGCATGATTTTCAACAGAGCAGCAAGACTGTTTTCTGTAGCCTTTCCTTACAGCCTTTGCTCCTTATCATCTAGCTACAACTTGTTACCCACTATTCCAATGACAGCCTTCCCATGTTTATTAAAAACATACAAAAATGAATTTATACCAGGAATGCTTGTTCATTTAAACATTGTTAAAGATCCAGCTTTAACCTGTAACAGCAGGGAAAATTTGAATTTTAACCAACCTGTCTCACCAAAATAGAGTTTCTCAGTGTAGCAGGGATTTTCTTCCCACATGGTCTGTTACTATCATTGCACTATAACAAGATCTCTGTTTCTTTGTCACGTACTCTTTTAGCAAGCAACAGGATGGCTGTACCATCACACTAGTTACATTCCAGAGGATACTGGCTCTGAAAATCGGTGTGCTGTGCTATTCCCTAGATTTATTTCTATTCCGTTGCTTCAGAAAAAAAGTTTGTACTGATTTCTCTCTCCTTCTTTGACTGGCTTCTGTGAAGGAAAGAAACAGACTGTCTTGGAAATGGCAGTGGCGTAGCTCACTCTTGCTACCTGAACAGGGTTTGTAAATAGTATGCAGCCGGTATTTTCTCCCTCCTTGTCTGCTCAATCCAGGTGACAAAAACTCAGACACCAACTTCTCACACCATGGATCCTGGATCTCAGAAGGAAGAGTCTTTAAACAGAACTAAACATTTTTCTATTTAAAAAAAATAACTTGTGTTTTGCCTGCCTAGGCCAGTAATTTGTAAATTTATTTTCAGGTTTACCTTGTCATGCTCATTGACCAGGCTTTCTCTAAGATAATGCTTATTTGTTGTTCTTTCACTGGTAGCTTTCACCTCCATTTAATATAGCCCCAGTGATCAGGTGTTTGGCCCATAATATATCTGTTTTCTGCTGTGAGATTAGGAGCTACAAAGCTGTTAGTATCACAGAGAGGTAAAAGTAAAATTTAAATCTGCTCACATCTAAAACTTTCTGAAGTATATGGAGGAGTACATGCTTGGGGAGAGTGGTCAGCAGACCTCTCAGGCTGTATGGAAGAGTTACAGAGAAACAGAAAACATAACTTCTTTTGTTTCTGTTGGGGTAAGGGAAGGCTCGTACTTGAAAAACACCTCAGAGCTGTACACACCTCCTGATTTCTAAGGGAAGGATGTCATCCGAAATATGTCCGTTGGGGTTAGGAGCTGCCCTTCCAGAACAGGAACGGCCACCCAGGATACACACGAGCAATGCACATGGCTTCCACTGCTGTGAACACTTGGCAGACACACCTGGGCAGTGTGGTGAGGGAACTCACAGTCTAAAATGCCCTTTTCCCAAACGAGCCTCTGCTTTCGTAAGCTGCATTTCTCCTGCCCTCCAGCTCCTCTTCTTGGACCCTGCCTGCTGAGGTAACAGACTGTAATGTCTGTCTTCCAGTTGGCTTCAGTGAGTCCTTTCTCTGCAGTTCCTTATACTCTTTAGCTTCTTACACTGTCTCCATTGGAGTAAATGAGTATTTAACAGCCTTCAGTGTATTTTTCCTCAGAAACTACCTGCAAGGTCAGTATTATTCTCCTTTCACAGCTGAAAAATTAGAGAAATTAAGTTACTGGCCCAAGTTCACAGAGATCTATGCTTTTCAATGGTTTCCCAGTTGAAAAGCACCTTTCGTGGCATGGTATCCTATACCAGCACCTCTGGCATCACCACCAGATGAAGGTAGCTGGCCCAACACTGGGTGGCTAAGGCAGTGTCTGGGAACCATCAGATTTCTCATTATTGATGCCCACTGTGGCAAGAGGAACAAATGGTCAAGGGCAGATGGAGGATGCCTTACATCCAAACACATACATCACTCCGTCACTGACTTTGGTGAAATTGTTCTTTTGAAATGAGAACTGGTGGTGAATTACAGTGAGCTCAACTTTAAAAGTTTGGTTAACCAACTAAGAAATTTACTTCCCTTCAGAACTGTTGCCTTCTAATGCAGTTTTAAAAAGTTATTGTCAATAAATGATTCACGCTTAATGGCTTGAGGCTTCTCCTGCTGAACTGAAATAGTAAAACCAACAACAAACAACAACAGGTGCAGTATGGTTTTAAATACATTTCCAAAGAAAAAAAACAAATGGATATTAGGTTATCATCTCCTAATAAGATGCATTTGTAGTTGAAGCAATGTGACTTAAAAAGCTTTGTGCAGCACAATATGGTATCTTATGAGCGCTGTGAAGAGCAAGACACAGCGCAATGCCTGTACAGGAATTGCCCCAGAAGAGGTAAGGCATTTTATTAATAAAAGATGAGCTCAGTATTAGATGTGAATAAATCTTCTGTAAAGTAAAGCCATTAGAGTGAGCAAGAAGTACTGTTCAATCATACAGCATATAGACGGCTAGCTGCCCACTCAACTAACGTAACTGCTACAGACCTGCATTTCATCGAAGTTAAAATTTACTCTGAGAAATGGTATAGAACAAGGGGGTAGGAAAGGATGTCCGATTAAGAACCAAAATCCACAGAAGCCTGTAATTGCTTCTTGGGTTCCTACCAAAATTCCTTCTATGTTTAAACAGATGTATGCATGACTGGAGAGCTTTAGAGTTCCTTGGAAAATAACAGACTAATGTGATAATCCTGATGTTGTTAACACAAATCTTTTCTTACCAATGGAGTCAGCAGCTGTAGAACACGCCTCCAAAATGCATCTTTTTGGTACAGATGTCAGTTACCACAGTAAATGAACTACAATATATAGCTGTGCACCTTTGTAGACTGCATACTTCTGTATTCTTGAAACAAATGTATTACTGCCTGAAGTTTTATAAATGTTTTACAGATTCATATGTTTCTTTCATAACCGTAGTTATTAATGGAAAAAGGTGGGGTTTTTTGACACAGCTTTTGAAAATACAATTACTTCTTGTAAAATGAAACTTTATTCTAAAATGTATCCAAAATTGCAAGACACAAGCACCATTAAACAGATAAATAGACATATATTTATGTACAGAGAGCATCAAAACACAAAACAATTGTTAATATAATTCTTATACCATTTTAATGAGTATCCATCAATAAAACTTTACAATTTAAAGAAGACTTTTCAGTTGCAAAACAGTTGTAAAATCATATGTATAAATTATGTTTACTACAATTCCAATAACAGAGGCAAAGTAAAATACAAAAATAATAATCAATACTGCAAATTCAAATACAAAACCCAAAGTAATGCTGCACAGGTACATATGTACACTGGATGAATTCATGCAGCTAGGCAGTGCAACAAATTAACTGCTGAGTTTAACTTATCACAAAATGGAACAACCATGTCGGCAAACAGAAGAAAATACATTTTAGTAATAAATCATAGTGCATTTTGAAGTTAGACTTTATAAAATGATTGTTGAGTGATATACATCTAAAATTCCCCATATGATCTGAGATCCCCCAACTCCTCTTCTGCAAAATAAAATACAAATGACAAAAGCTAAGAAACCCACTGTAGTACAGAGTCTGATGTACTGGTACCATCTTGTTTTGTTTTATTCTCGGTATCAGACTTGCTTGCAAGTGTCTATGTCCACAGGGACATGCGTTTCTCCTTGCTACCAAAAGTAAATCTTTCACACTCCAATGCTATCTCCATAAACTGAATCTCACAGGATGCTTAGGCTGCACTGGTTTAAAGAGACACAGCTGAGCCTTGAAAAAAGAACTCTTAAATCTCTATGAAGTACAGAAAGTAAAACGGAGGACAGAGAGACCTCGTTATTCCTGAAGCTCCTATCCCTAATTGCTTTAATTACATAAACACAGAATAACATAGGAGGCTTTTATGGCTTGGATGAAATTTCTGCTAATTTGCTGGGCAAGCGCAAAGCCCGTCTGTCTCCACAGGGCTTGCCGTTCACAGTGCAGAAGGCTACAGACTATTTTAATTGGTGAAAAGAAGCCTCAGGTAACTATATAGAAAAATACTTCCGTGGTGAAAATGTATTTGCGATAAAGAAACAAAATCAAAACTCGTGAAAACTGTGATTTCTTGTGTAGCTGCGATACTAAAACATGGCTGTTCACCTTTCAGTTCTGTGTTGGTTGGTGTATCATGAACATGTAGATAAAACTGAGGTTCATGCCTCACTGAATATTACTGCTTAAGTGTCAAAATTAGATGAGATACAATTACACAGCCTGACACTTTTTTTCTTAAAATCTTAAGTGATAAGCACGCTCAGTGTTTTCACTAGGAAGTTACTGCTAAAATGCTACATTTCTTTGCTGAGAAGACATTAATTTACAGCAGCCTGTAAACTACTGAAGAGTTGCTCCCTGCATCCTTTGTGCTTCCAAA
The DNA here is from genome assembly GCA_008921705.1 of Burhinus oedicnemus. NCBI lineage: Eukaryota > Metazoa > Chordata > Aves > Charadriiformes > Burhinidae > Burhinus > Burhinus oedicnemus. The sequence continues at coordinate 1,399,791 of VFFE01006977.1, read as the reverse complement.
ACCCCCTTTCAAGCCATCACTAACTTTCAAGTTACTGGGAGTTTCAAGCAAAAAACGGATGCAGAAAACCCCTGTATTGGGTAAACAATGTAGCAATTTATACAGCAGCGTTTCTAAATTTTCAACATGCAAGCACGTGTAGAGAGAAGCTAAAAGACAGCATGCACTGCAGTGATATGTCATTGTGCTTACGTCTGATGAGCATACTATGGGATTTTCACCTGGGAAAACATAAACATTAGCCCCAGAAGATTCAAATAGCCGGTATTAATGAAGCCATCAGCTACTATGTAGTAAAGAACACCTCAAAAGAGGGAAAAAGTTTGTCTGCTCATAGCTTATACATACTGAAGCTGAAGAGAATTACAAAGGCACGATACAAGCCTATATTTCTCGTAAATTATATCTATTCATATATTTTTGCTCAAACCACCTCAAGATACTGAATGGTAAAATAAAAACTGAAGAGGCAAATGTTAATTGAAAGTTAAGCACTAAAAATATATGATTGCTGGAGAAGATACCTCATTACTTGCTACATTTCTACCATTCCTGGGTGGTGAACTTGTCCACCTTTCCTCTGCTGGCTTACAATACCTATCAAAATATTCAAGAATATGGTGATCCACTGAGAGTGTCAGACAACAAACAGAATGGCTTTATGCATCTGAAAAGTTGTCAGTAAGTGGCTGCCACAGCAATCTTTCCCACTGCAACCGTTTTCCCTTTAGTCCAGAATTCACTGAGAACCCAGAAACAGTAACGGGAAATTCATTCCGGTTTTCATGCAGACACAAGGCTAAGATAATTCGTGAAGATAACATTTTGGTTAAGTTTGGCACTCAAAATAGTGAAGAGCAGAGCAGGGATTGTACTAGCATATCATAAAAAACAATTCTATTCATAGCTACACAAGATGCGTATCATTTTCAACAATAACTCACAACTTGAAAAATAAAGCCAATGTATCAATACTGCTCCTGTTGAACTCATAAAAAAAATTACACCCACTTTTGTGTGGTGAAGTTACATGGCAATTTCGGAAGCAGCTACTGTCTCAGTCCCAGCTGTGAGAATGCAGACGCTTCATGAGGGTGAAAAGGTGCAAGTTACGACATTCGCGTTTTTAAACTACAGCTGTTGCTCAGCTCTCAACAAGAACTGGTACAACTGCTGTTATGATTTTGTACTGGCTGTTAATGAAGAAAAGTATAAAGCTGAACTAGAATAAGGTAGCTGTATGGTGCAAGCCTGAGGTGGAACCTGCTATAAGGGGCTTTGCAAATCCACAGTAACGCTGTCAGCAAAGATCTGGTCTATCTGAAACTGGATACTTTCCTCATCTCCAAACTAGCATGTGAAAACATACAGATTTCCCAGAAGTTTACAAAAAAACCCACCCCATGAACTGCCATTACTACACATATTCTCACAATCCTAAATTAGGAGCCCCTAGATTTATTCTTTAAAGCTCTCAGGAAAGGAATTTTTAGCTATCCCCAGAAAGTAGGAACATTAATATCTTAGTTACAACCGCACAGCTGATATTAAAAGCAGCATATGCTATTGCTGGTGTTGAGTCATCTATGCAATGGTTTCTTCATGTGTTGCTTTCAATGCATGAACCAGTGCAGGCAAAGAGTGAGAGAGCCCACTTAACAAATAACAGTGAGGATTTCTAGGCAGGTGTAAACCTTCCAGAATTGTTCAAACAAGATAATTCAAGTTACACCTGCTGATAAGAGGACTTAAAGATGGAGAAAATAGCAAACTGGGGCAGAAATCTCATGTTTGAGATTGAAGGATTCAGAAACTCATCTGGAAGCCACACAGATGCAGGTTCTTAGGAGCTGCATTATTCTTGCCCATATCAGCCTCAAATAAATACACTTTTGTGTACAGAGATGTGAAACTAAATATAAACCCATGGATTCATTCCATCTAATTGTAGGCCCTTAAAAGCATGCAGGATTCATCAGTGGAGAGGGCAATTGGTGCCCTAATAAAATACTCCAGAGGCACCTCCTCTTCTGTCCCTTCTCTGATTTACAGAAGAGACCTAAGCTGGCATTTTTAAGCAGCTAAAATTAGGGTAGGATGAATCAGGCCACAGTGTGGAGCAGAAACAAGTCTGATGTGGCGGTACAGCATTCCCATTACAAAAGACAGTCTGTAATAGCCTTGCCTGAGGCTCTGACCCAGATCCACTTTGTGGTTCGTGACCCACACAATCCATGTCTTTGCAGCTCCCCAGTCTTGCAAGGAACTTCTTAAAGATAAAACAGTGAGGCTTGACTTTGTGACCTGGTTGCCCTTGTTTGGTCCTTAGACAAGGTGGCTTCTCCGAATGCCAGATTCCTGGAGCTGTGCTACCCTGGCTGTCAGAGGCACTCTCTGAGGGGAGGCTCTCTCAATATTCAAATGCACACAGGGTTGTATTTTGGTACAACAGAACTAGCACCACCGAACCTCTCAGCACTTTGACAGCTGTGGAAAACAGCTGTGTATTTCCAAAAGGATTTTGAAAGACAGGAAGCCTTCAGGGGCAGGTCTGTTTTCTGACACAGTCTCAAGGGCTTCAAAAAAAGATTTATCCGTGGTACAACTCATTCCGAGGGCTGCTGCTGGGATAGCTACGATCCCCCAAAGCAAGACCATAAACCATTTGGAAAGGGATGACTGTCAGGCAGCATGTTGGACCTCTCACCAACACCGACTACCACCTCAGGGGCTGCTTTTAAAAGTTACACACAAGGCCCGGGGAAGTTTGCAGTCGGGTGATTACTCATCCTAACACAATATGCACGCACTTCCGCATATTTATGATGCTGTGGGAATTTTTTATTGCTATGCTTTCAAACTCTTTCAGTAAGGCATGGATTGGCTCTGTGCGGTAGCTGTTGTTAATGAAGATGAAGCACATGCTGAGGAGAAATACAGCTGTTCTGAAATACATGAAATTTGTAAGACTCCCAATATTATCAATATTAATGCTTAAGGTCAGAAGCAGTATCAAGTTTTGTATGTATTTTCTACATTAATATTTATATTGACAAATTTTATTTCTTGTTGCCTTGGAGAATTACTGAGGTTTTCTTTACTTCCAGAGACTAGAGTTCGAACATTAGTTTCATTTATGATGTTGAAACTAATTCTTTGTCTAATATACACCTGCCTAATTGTTTAAATACGGCCTGCAAATACTTTGGATTATGGGATTGGGATTGCCCTGTTTTTCTCTGTAAAGGGCTGTAGAAACAGTTTTTAACCTTAGAAATGTAGGGAATTTATCTACAGAGTGTCTTGGAAGTGTGAGGAACATGTATTGCAAGCACTTGAAGTCTTACATGAAAAGGGTGAAGGTGCAAAGTCATTAAGAAAGACTGCCTTTATTCAAAAGGTTAACCTAGTAATTTGAACTAGCAATAAAAACAAAAAAACCACAGAACTTAAAATAATCCAAGTAATAATCCCCTTCAATTTTAGCAGCTTTTTCACTTTTCCCATCATTATCTTTCAGTCTAGACAGGATTTGAATTTCTGATGTCAGAAACAAGCAAAGAATACATATATATTTTCAGGTCTTTGTTGTGTATTATAAAATACTAATAAAAAAAGAATCCAGAGTTCAAGAATTCAGATTATTTTTCTATCTTGGTAACAGACAAATCATTAAACTCTCCTTAAAGTACTGCCTCACATAAAGCCTGTGGTAGCTGGGGGCAAGGACACAATTCGGAGGCAGTGCTTCCTTACCCCATGTATACCCTTAGAGATGGGTTTCTGTCCTGGCACCAACGCAGAAGTTTTTGGGGAAAAAAAAGAGACACCAGAGGAGAAGCTAGTACGTCTTTGCTCACTTAAGAGCAAGGAAGCCTGTAGGCTGGTGGGTCTCTCTATGACAGTCTGCTGAGGTCCCGTAGGTGCCTTGGCTGGGCGACAGCAAGAGGAGAGACTTTCCCTCCTGTTTCCTGCACGGGGTCTGATTTCCCAGGCTTGCAGGCGCCTGCGGTTGGACAGCAGACGCTGCACAAGCAGGCACGGAGTCACAAAATGTGCTCAACCGCAGCTGCCTGTTGCCTGCTAAAATCCAACCCCAAGCTCTCAAAAATGGTATGAACTAGGTTGACTTATCTTACATTACATTTGATTTAATATTCCTGTAAATGGCTTATATATCTGCTGCTTGAAATAAATTCTGAAACCACTAAGCGTGCTTAACAAAGCTTTAACTATACGTGAACAGCAAGTTTTGATGACAGAACAAGTACTGTTGTAGTATATAATACACATGGCTGTACAATCAAAAGCCACCTCTTGCTTCAGAACAAGAATTTACAGTAGTAAGCAATGGTGACAAGGTTTCTTGTCACAAAACCTACAGGAATTTACAGAATATGCATGGATCACTGAGGTTATAATGCCAGCAGTAGACTACACAGAGTATCTTGTGCAATGTGAACAAAGTTGACAATAGTTTACCAATGCTTTAAGTAATTCACATAAATATGCTAACCCACCAGCAATCAAATCTTCCTCCTCTCTCCCCACCAGAAACAAGTGTTTGCCAGATGCGTATACAGCAATCCATAAAACAATTGATTTGTTTTTGTGGTTTTAGGCAAACATGCACAAAACAGATGCACGGCAACATTTTTGCAAGGGGATACTTGCCACAAAAAAAAAGCCCTCAAAGTTGGTCTCTAAGTATTTTGATTCACACTTCTCAAATAGTCATTACAAGGCTAAAAAAGTTTATTGTATTCATGCTTTTTGTCCTGAAAAATGTACTTGATTCTCAACTAACAGAAAGCTCCAGCTTCCACTACTCATGCCACTCTTCCATGGCTGTATTTCAGCCCTAGTTTAGGAACTTGTGTTCTCTTCTTTAACCATTAATGTAAATGTAAATCAAATCAAAACTAGGAGTTAATCAGAAAAATGAAAATAGACTGGGGAACAGCTTTTACCTGCTTTTGAACATCATGTTTATAGATGAAAATTTAGCAAACACTGCTTTTCTTTTCCCCTAACCTGCTCTGTGCTCCTGTTGGAGATGGACCTTGACATCTGCTGGAAGGGCACCTGCACTTTGCTCATCTGTAACAAAAGGTGTGGCCCGTGGATATCACAGTCCCTGGTCTACAACCTGCCTAGATCAAGAAGCCAAACTTCTCTGCTGGGGACTACAGACTCTGCAGGATGCACCTCTGCATTAAAAAAAGAGAGCAGCTACTGAATCCTAGCTACCAGTTTTGCTGCTAACAAGCTTGTTATCAGTAACATACTTTTCGAACTCCTCTCCTAGTAAATTACAGCTTTAGTAAATTTCTACTTCAATTAAATATGCTCTATTTGGTTTTTATTTTCCTCCAATCTGCATGGCAAGTATGAGCTTTTGTTTCAAGCCATTTTATGTCATTGTTAGAAATGATCTTGTCTAATGTGTGAGCCTGTGAGATGCGAACTCGCCTAATCTTGAACAGTAAGAGCTCTCAGGATACTGCACTGCCACTCCTTATTTGTTGTTACGCTCGATGTCTCTAATGAAATAAACTCTCTATAGTAGGGCTCTAATTACAGATGTGAACAACTTCCTGTACATTTACTGGACAAATTGTTCTTATTTTTGTGCAAAGATCTGGCATGGTACATTTAATGGGAAAATCCAAATGAGAGAGAAGAAAACATGAAGCTTAAACCACAGAACTAAAGACTACAAATATCCAGTTCATCCAGCTGATAATTTGGCTCCTCAAGGATCGGAGCAGTTGTTCCATGGCAATAAATCTTCATATCAAAAGCAATTACTGATGATATCACTCTATAGGAACAAACATAGGTTTGGTCATGGTCATTGTTATAATTCCCTCCTAATCTGAGGAACTGTATATATCTCTGTAACAGACCAAACTTCTAAATTATATGGTCTATTTCCTAGTACACCCAGGGTATAGAGAAAATGTATCCCCTTTCAAAATCCCCATGTTTTGTGCTGATTCCCTATGAAAACTAGTGCTAAATTGCCAGAGTTTTCTCTTAGCAAAATTAAGCTTCTTGTCTCGGTGTTGTAAAATCTGAGGGGAGCCCCAGACCTAACCGCAAGAAGAATTGTACAAGTTCTCAAGAGAACAGCGAGGTAGCGTACGAATACCTTGTTTCTGAGCGCACAGCTGTGCACATCTGGTGGATAATTATCCAATCCTTAATTACTAGACCTTGTGAACAAGCCTGCTTGACCACTCAGTTACTCTTCTGAGAGATACAACCACAGAACCCTGCACAGCTAAGGGGCACCATCATCCATGAGATACAGTGAAAACACAGAATAGACAAATGAAATGACTATTTGTGAATTAGGGTCTTACAAAGTCATACATATCAGATGTTAGGCAATCCACTTTTGGGGATGTGGAAGGAGCTTTAAACGTAAAGTCCAACTGTATTATTCAGAGCAACTAGGTAGTAAATCTCATTTTGATCTGATTTCCCCAAAACCATGTCTTTCAGCAAATATTTATGATGCTGAATTCAAATAAATAAATAAAAAAGGTAATTTGTTCTCTCAATTTCTTTTGCACATTGAAATTAAAGAGTGGCTAGAAAGTGACCATTTCAAATTACAATTGAAAATTGCATTTTTATTAAATATGAAAACAGGTACCCAAGAAAACCTTTATACATTTTTATGGCAAGTTTTCCCATTACATGAGAGGCTTTCTTACACATTTTAAGTTTAAATGAAGAATAGTGACCAAACTGAAGTTTGGACTAAAATTGCAAAGCTGTTACCTATGTTGACAGAAACTAAGGCTGCACAATTGAAAACAAGAGGGAAGGAAAAGTTCACAAAAATAGCTCAGGTAGTAGTGAACAATACTGTAATAAAATAAGAAACAGAAGAAAGCCAAATCTGTTCCACATTCAGTACTATTGATACATAAACATGCTCCTGCATTGGTAAAATCTTTAAAATAATGTCCATTTAGGGAAGACTAAATTTGAGCTTCTAGACTGTCCATGCTCAAGCATGGTTTTAGCATATTAGCAGTCCTACTCTCCTGAAGGATACTATTTGTAGTCTTAAATCTGTTCAAAATTAACTGTGTGCAGGTTTTATTTCAAACAAATGTGAATGTGTTTGCAGGATGAGAGTTTTAATGTGCTGACTATATGATCCATTTATTTTCTCTAAATTTGTTACTGTAATTTGTTTCCAAGATAACAGCACTGGCAGACAATTTGCATGCATGCACTCAACGCAGTATTATCTCAGGATTTTTTCCTTGTTTTTCAGGTTGAATCATCATTTTGGTAATTTCAGGAGAAACTGTATTTTGCTCTATTTACTCAGTTTACACATCTGCCAAATAATGTCACACCTCAGATAGATTATATATTTCACCCAGATCAGGGTGAAATCCTACCAAAAAAATGACCTTATATGAGTGGTTTCATCAAAGTTTAAGCTGGACAACTGGCATGAGCAGCAGCTTATAGGACTGAGCCAATAGTGTCTGGAAAGTAGACAAAGCTGTATGCACTAAAATTTAAATCTAACTCATTTATCTCTGAGTGTACTGAATTTTTATAGTTGTTTTGTATCATTAAATCCTGAATTAGATCCTTAGTGTGATCAGTTTGAAGAGAAATGAGCTGTCACTGTTGGAAGAGTTTTTAGGTTTTTATTTGAAAGACGCGTTTTGTCAGGATTCCCATCCTCAGGGCCCAACCAAACCCAAGCATGTCTGGGGCAGGAGCCATGGTTATAGCATCACTTAGAGTGAATTAAAAAAAAAAAATTTACCTGTACTGATCTTTTTTTTTTTTTTTTGACATCGTTAAGCTCTATTTTACATTCTCCAAATGCAAATGTGTAGGGTCAAATCTTGAAGAATCCAGTCCATATTTAGCAACCACGACAGTAAAGGATCAGAGCTGACTAGGAACAGGAGATAACACTTAAAAATAATTAAATGATCTGAGAAATAGAAATCGGTGCAACATGTATCAGCTGAAAATTCATTTTGACTGGTAAAGGGAAAAAGAAAAAGAGTAAAATGCTCAACACTGAATATTGTAACAGCTGGTCCCTCATTAAATTACTCATCTAATTCCAAATCATCTTTACATGCAGTATTTCATTTGCTAGCCACAGAACAGGGGAAAATTCAAATGATTTTTAGCCAGTTCAAGAAGCTGTCCTTCTGATACATGAATTGCTATCCATAAAGAAGCAAGTTTCTATTCACTTCCTAATTTGAATTTTTAAAAATAAATAATTAGCCTACATATTTGTCATGGAGTTTTCCCAGCAAGGGAAAGCAAGAGCTGGATGTTTTGGGACATAGGGACTTTTAATATTATATTTTGTGAATTCAAAAGGGGAGCAGACTGGTATGTCTGAACACATGACCCATTGGTGGTCTGGTCTCTCCAACCAGAAAGCTTCCAAATAAAAAATGGCAAATGTGGTCTTAGCCACAGGCTGATGGATGACTCTCTGATCTGGGAACGGTCACTCTGAGATGCCTCTGAGTCAAGTGGAGGCACATTTATTTCACCGAGCAGTGTACGGTGTGTCAAAGACTTGACTCAAGGCTTTTGCCACATTTTTTACATACACCAAACTCACTCAACAGTGGAGGGGGGGAACACAGAGTGCAACTGCAGTTCTTCCTCATGCTCAGGCAATTAAGAAAAAAATGCAAGCCATACATGCAAATATCCAGGTAATTTTTTTTAATGCACACGTCAGGCCACATGCTTTACTTGTGATTCACACAGCTTCTTCCTTGCCCTAAACCCCATTCTTGCCTATACAAGACCTAGACCTGGAGATAAAATCTAGGTATGAATACTCCTCTTCATGGTGTTATGCAGTGGTTAAATACTGTTTTCACTGTGAAATTCACAACTGAATCCCAATTTCAGCTGATTTCTACAAGGACAGATTATTTGCCGGAGTTCTCATGGTATGAGAGATCCGTTACTCCCTAGTTTTGCTACTTTTAAGATTTCATCACTTCTGTTTTTAAAAAGCCTTACTTTAACCTTGCCTGAGACAGCGTTTTACAGAATCATGATCTACTTATTTTTATATTAAAGAAAGAAATCTATCTAAAAACCCAGTGTGAAAAAACTATCCTGCACCACTTAAAATTTCTCCCAGAGCTGGACATTATCAATATTCAGACATTATCAATAATGCTGTTGCATAAGGACAGATCTAAACAGCAGTTACATTACACATTGACATCTAGTGCATTAGAAACAGAAGCGTGAGTAAAAAGTCAGTGCTTGGAAACAGTCTTTCTTTCCACATTAATACTCTAGATATGACGAAAATCCTACATGGATTTGTAAGCAAAAGAAAGAAAACAAATGAACAAGCAAAAAGCTCTATGCATATTTAAAAAAACCCCAAAGGGATACTTCAAATTTTTAAGTTGAGTATTCAGCACATAAGATTGTTTTCTCATCTAATGGTTTTCTAATGGTTCAGATGCGGAACCTATTTGTGGTTATCGCCTGATCTTACCAATGCATGTTTAAGTGACTTTACTCATGTGTGTAAGCATAGGGATATAAGCATTCCCTACAGAAAGCAATGATTAGGCTTCTTTACATCTGATTAAAGTTCTAACAATATGTACTGGGTATTCAAGTAGATCTTGCAAATCTAAAATTTTGCAAGCTTGCACATCTTTTATTCCACCAGCCTGTGGGGCTACACAGGTATGAGAAGAGCTGGACATACATAGTAGCTTGCAGTGTCAGGGCACAATGACAAGCTACGAGAAGCAGGACCTGACCCTGTTCCTTTTGAAGCCAGGAATGTATTTACTGAGATTAATGCTGTAGGATCAATGCAACCATGTTTAATTTGATATAAATGTTTTGGAAAAGAAATGGCACGGGGAAACAAAGATATCCCAGCAGTAAGAAAAATTATATAGAAGGGAGTTTGAAAGAAATACAGGAGAAAAATTATGTGCCTGAAAGGATGTTATGCTCTTGCATATAAATTAGGATAACACATTTTGATAATGATATTCAATATGTGTTGGCAGTTCCATTTAAGGGGCTTGTTTGTACAGTTTTAATTTAATGGTCAGACTTCAATCCTTAACAGGTGCCTATAAGCTAAAATATTGCAGATAATGCCAAATTCAGCAAGAAAAAAAAATAATCAAGTCTCTGATTAATACTAAGCCCCAGTTCTGCTTAATTTTGCCACAGTATGAAGCTTCAGTGGTGGCGTGTACTCTGTCTTGTAAGAGAGACCTCAGTGATGCCACCATGGCCAGCTGTCCCGTGCTCAGTGGACACACTGCTTGCCTGCAGGAGCCCCAGCTTGGCATGGGACAGTACAGGGGTTCCCCTGGAGACACACAACAGACCCAAGATGGACTCAATTGTTGAGGAGCTCACTTGAGGGCACACTTACCTAGTGCGTGAATAGGCTGTGGCACTTGATGCATAGTCTAAGACATATCCGTCTACCTTAGTCCAGCAGCAGTGTCATATCTGACTGAAACTGGGCAGAAAAGAGTCCTAAAGTCCTTAGAAGGCTACCAAGGATAATATAGATGTCAAATGCAGGCTGCAAGGACGTCTGGACTCTGCAGTGCTCACGGGAGCCGCTGGGGTGCACTGGGGACATAGCCACTATAAACAGTGGTATTAGTGACAACAGCAAAGGGTCTTAGGAAATTAGATCTGATTTTGTGTTTTTGTAACTCAAATCAATAATAGGGGCTTCTATCATCTTTTGAGGCAGCAACAAAGTGTTTTCCAAAGATAAGCAAATGAATGCAACTTTCATCATCACTGGGGATAAAGTTCACAAACCCATATAAAGACGTTCTAGTTTATGTTTACAACTAATCAGAGTAGTCATTATTACTTAAAAGTAATGCTACCGAAATCTTTGATATTTTAACATCATTTTAAGCCTCCAAGAGTTCTATCTTTGAACAGCCCTAACAAGAGAGTAAAAAGTGTTACACTTTTTATTTTCATGTATTATATATATGCTATATATATAATATATGTAAATAACACCAAGTTAAGAGATGCATCCCGTTATGTGCAGCTACCATCACAAAGAGCCCATTACATACGCTTCTTTATCACAAGTTCATGAAAAAAATCTCCTTGCAAGACTTCATGGACATACCACATCTCAGAACTGCTCCTCCTATGTAAGTGGCTCTTCCATATCCAAACTCCAAGGAGGGGACTTTCCTTTTTGTCTGTGGCATGAATTTTTGTTCAGCCACTTTATGCCCACATTGCTGATCATCAACCTTTTGATCACTACACAACTGAAAACTTTTGTTTTCTTGAGGGAGCTGAAAGTCATTGGGAACTAAATGTACCATAACCTTGGTTTTAGAGCTTTGCCTGAAGCAACATGGGACTGCTTCCAGAAGTGTTCAAGACCATATGCCTTTTCTCTATTCTGTCCCCAGCTTTCATGTCTAATAGGCTGACCTCCTTATAAAATGGCCCAGACCTTTGTTCCTTTTCTGTTCATGGCAAAAGGTAAGTACCCTCAGAAGGCTAGTAGTCACGAAAAGTTTACTCCACCATTTTGGCTCCAAAAAAAGAGACTGCTTATTGGAAAGTTTTGGGGGAATATATTCTAGTAGATATGGTGAAAAATACACACCCAAGTAGCAGGGCGACCTGATTTTCTGAATGGGCTTGAGAAATACTGTTTATAATTACGACCATGCATTGTTACAATTTGGTTGAGAATCACTGAAAATGGGAAACATAATAGTAAATTGTTAGAAAAGGTTTCAGTGATAAGGACTCTACTGTGTTTCCACTAACTACCTCCCCTACAGAAGATCATGCTAAATAGAAAACTCATTTCCAAGGGCAGAAGAAGCCCTGACACTTTATTGCTAGATTCTATAGCAATTGGAGCTCACTTACAGTAACCTTATAGTACTCTATATAAACTGAGAAGCTTGTATCAAATTCAGGCTTCCATTTAAAATAGATATTGCAGATATTAGGCTTCAATTAAAAAAGAAAAATAACCTTCAGTGCTTCTTTTTTTAAAGGCAAAGTATTAAAAAAGAAATCACCAAACTAGGTGAAAATTATTAAATTTCTCCAAAAAATTAAGATGAGCTTTCTTCTATTTCTTGAGACAGTACAGTTTATGATTCACAGGGTAACTGGTATCAAACACAAGTTAATGAAAGCTCTTATAAGCATTTTATTCCTAACCATAATGGCAGACATTTACAAAATCAGAAGGATTTATCATTTGAGTTCACCTTAAAAAATAACTTATAAAGCAGTGATATATGCAACATAAAACAGTTCAGGAGGGGAGAGGGAAAGTAAATTTTAATAATTAAAATGTAAACGTGAAAAAAAAAAAAAAAGATGGAATAAAAGTCCCTACTTCTCATTTCTACTTAAGATGTGATGTGATAATATTTTACAATGTCCTGTGGGTCTATATATGTATGTGTGTATTTCTATATCACACACACATACATATACATTAACCCACACTTGTACATACACAGATAATTGTTTGCAGTTCCATCTTAGGCAGTTCTGTTACGCCACTCTTTACAGTTGCCTCAATCATGTTTGGGACCCACTGTCTTGACAAAATGGGGGAGATGGTAGAAAAAAAAAAGGTGAGTCTGACTGTGTCTGAGATCCTTTTGTTAAACTGTACACTGGGATGAATAATTTTCTTCTGCAGTAGCTCTCTGAAGAGGGCCAACTCCCTGTGGTCTTCATGGCGAGACTTGTTAACGGATCACACACTCATTGTCATGCTAGGGGAGTACTGAAAAAAGAGGAATCCACATTTTAACAACCATTTTCCCCCCCCAGGTAACTAAAACCACTTCTGGACCACAACAATGACTTCAAATGTCAACACGCGCTTTGAACTTCCTCCTAAATTTGTACTGTAGCCTGTGCTAAGGCTGTAGTTCAATTTGTGGTATCATAACTTCTGTTATGCTTCTCTCATTATGCAAAAATACAGCTCAATAGCTGATAAAGCCAACTCCCTTGAAGATTGTTTTGGTGTTACCTGGGTGGTGTGATGAACCAATACCTCACTGATGCTTTCCACACTTTTTCCTGGTCAGTGGTGGCTACTGGGGTGATTTAGCTAGGCAGATGGCGAGTCTCAAGAAAACCAGCTGCATTCATGGTTAGCTGAACCACAGAAACATTTTTGAGAGCCTTTTATTACTTTATGGGAAGAAACGAGTAAAGATACGTCTGACTGGAATTAAACTAGGCTTTTGGTCTTAATTATTCTGTATTATTGATTTTAGGAGGCAAGCTGAATCAAGGATCAGTGGCCATTCTCTTTTATGTGAACCAAAAATTCAATCACCACATTACATTATTGTTGTAACACAAATTGAACTGCAGCCCTTATACAAGCTATAGTTGCCCTCACGTTGGCAGTACTTCATCACAATAATCAATGGGACACCACAATGCCAGAAGAAGTACACATCTATATACCTAATTTGTTTTTAAATTGAAAATTGTGAACTGCAGAAACACTTACTTTGGCCTAAAATCTTCTAAGTAGGGGAAGATGTTCAAATGCAAGAAGTATTAGCATTATGAAAACTGATACAAGAAACAGAAAGATAAATTTGCCGTTGCAAAAACAGATATGCAATAAAAAAACCTGCCAGAGCCAGAGTTTCAAGCTGGCTGTTTCCAATTGTCCAAACATTTTAGAAAAAGTATTTTGGATGGGTCTTCCCTGTCACGTAAACTGCATAGAATGGACTACTTGGGTCAAGTCTATTTTGTCCCACGTCAGGTGTCTGATGGTTTGCCTGTCCCATCATGGTCTGAGCACTCCCACAGTAGGCCAGCAAAGCTAGTAAGAACACGCTTATCTTTAGCCAATGTCAGAGACGAGCTCAAATGCTTAAAGCAAAGCATCTGTTCAAGTAATTTCCTGTATCTGAGCCAAAGTACCTGGGAAATCACTTTGGACAAGGAATCTAAAGGTGATCGAAAGGTGTTTGTGATTTTTATCTTATTATTAGCCAAGCACTGTTCCCCACCCCCAACCGAAACTCCTGGTAAAATGAACAGCAGATTTGCCTGAGAAAGGACTTCTTAGTAACGCCTACTCTAGCCAAGTAATGAAATATAAATCAGAAAGCAAGACAGTTCCCAAAGACTACAAGATGACTTGTGGCATGTACCATTCATGCCTTGTAGGCATACATCTCATGTAAAACCTTGAGGAAACTGGGTCCCAGGTTCTTCAAGGTAGGAAAACAACATCTAGGAGCACCTAGAACCCAGTAAGTGTCTGAGAAAACTGATTTTCTTTTGAGTACAGCTGATGTCCTTCTTTTCATGACTTTAATTTGGTGAACTGGCCTGCCTGCTGATCAGACCGCCTGCCCTCAGTACACGCAACACATTAAGAGTCAAGGATTACCATGACCAAGGATCACATTTAATGGAGGTTCTGTGGTTACTGGTTTTTTGGCAGATATTGAAACATCAGTCTTTTTGGGTTGTACAAACCAATTTTCTCCAATACTCCACACAATCTGAACATGTGCCCTCTTTATGAAGACACCAATAGCTAACATGCAGAAACTCTTCCTTTTCACTAGTTAAAGACGCAAACCCAAAAACCCCCCAAATCTAATTCCCGTGAAATTTGCCATGCAATTTGACTGTTTTGTGTTCTAACAGAAACTACTTGTCATAATTTCTGAGCTGAAGTTCACCACTGGCATAGTTAATGAAGTTGCACTCACTTCTGGCAGCAGTGATTTCCAGTAAGAATAGAAGTGTTGAAGTCACTCAGCACTTCTGAAAAATCAGGCCCCTCCTATTTAGGAACCTAAACGTGGATTTAGAAACCCAGCTTCAGGCATATGAGTATGAAAATACTGTAGTCTTGCTTTGTAATGTATTTTACACCACATTTTGCTGCCTCAAGCATTCTGCATTCTTAAAAAGCATCGTTTGTCCCAGAATGAACACTAGAGGGAACCTTTGCTTTTTCTGGCTCTAACAGCATACTGCATCTCTCCAATATGAGATCTACTGGTGCTCTAATTATACACTTCAGTGTGAATCCTATTCTAAAAGACATTCCCTGCAAGACATATTGTTTAGGAGTCAAAGGTTGGGCAACCACACATTGAAAAGCACTCAAATGGAAGGATCTGTCAACTATGTGTTCTTAGGCTGCTGGGATATTGCCTGACAAATGCCTGTTGTGCATTACTGAATACGTGTGGTGTAATTATTACTGCTTGACAGACGTGACTTTGATTGACAACTGACCTCTTAATCCAGAAAAAGAGTTTCTGCAGTAGATCTACATCTCCCACATTTTCCAGTTTCAGCTCAACTTCTAGCAGTATTTTGCACAATTTTTTGTTGAATCAATACTATAATTTTAGAAGCTTGTGAAGGCACAGTACTGCATTACAAGTACACTGCAAAACTGTTTGCTGTTGCTGTTATTTTTCTTTTTTTAAAGAAAATGCCAGAGATACAGGTTCACAAAGTAAAAAAAAAACCCAAGGTAAAGAAATACTTACGCTCTCACTCTGAAAAGGGTTTAGGAAGTTTCCACCCATCTCACCATCATCCCTGGGAGTGCCAGGCTGGTTACTCATGCTCATATTACTGGGAGAGTTCTGTTAAACAAGATTTTAAAATACAGATTAACTGTTGAACATTTCAGTTCATTTCCCAGCTTCACCAAGTGTGCTAAAGGCACACTTTACATGATACCATAGTACACGAAGACGCACTGTGCAATGCACTGGGATTTTCAAAGACGAAAAATAAGCCTCTGCAGGTTTCTGCATGATTCAGTCACTAATTTTAGCTTGTGAAGTAATGTTTTCTTCCCTGAAGCAGGATTTATTTATCTATAATTCTTGTTTTGAGGTTACAGGCAGCATGTTCTACTGAAGTCAGGAAAAACTATAAATGGCAGCAGCAGGTATGAGAGGTAGCTGTGTCACTACATTAAATCACCAGGTCAAATTCAGTGAAGTCTATGAGCATGTGCCTTGACATATGTGACTTATGAATATGTACTTAAAGGTAGACATACGGATGGATATGGTCTACGCAGACCTTCAAAAAGGCCTGTGCCTGGGGTCTTTGTTCATAGTGTTCAGTTTATTGAAATATAGTTTAACAAGTAGTTCACAAGAGTGGTTCAAGTGTTAAACCACTTCACTGAGCACAGCTAATACACTGCGTTTATGGGTAAAAGAGTTAACAAGAGTTTTGGACAAAAGACCCCTGAGTAACAGCTGGCCAGTGGACTGGGCTTGCAAACACTTTCAGGAGCTGTATTTTTGCTAATTGCTTGTACAGAACACAATGCAACAGTGTTTTAATCTACCTTTTCAGTGTCTAGGTGTAACTGAAATGCTAATAAAAAATAACAATACAAAAGCTTCTGAAGATAAATTCCTTTTTTTCACAAAAGTGTACAACCCCCTTTGCAATGTTCAGAAAATGTTTTCAAGATTCAATTACTTAAAGAAAGGGTGAAACAAGGTAATTGTCACAGAAATTATTCTAAGTCAAGAGCTAATACATTATTATTGTAGACACTACAATTAGTTAGGGGTTTTTACAAAGTTGATTTGTGGTACCCTACTGTGCCTGGAGCAAGGGCAATTCTCATTCCATCACTGTTAAAATTCCTACTTATAGATGATTTGTGATGGAAAAGGAGCAGTCAGGGAAAAGAGGGAGTGAAGTCACGAACTTCATTATGAAATGTTTACATCCCTTACAGTTTTTCCTTTGATTTTTTTTTTTATCCAGAAAAACTGAATGCAATATTGCTGTTGAGATTTTACTTATACAAATGCCAATCTGGTATGTGACAATAAATTTAACACAAACCTAGTGCAGTCAATGGGCAAGCTAACAAAATGCAACACCCAATAAGTGGCTCTTGATCAAAGTGACCAAATCATAACGGCTGTAAGAATCCTAAGTGAATTTGTTCAGTTTTTCTTACGTTATTCTCAGTTGCAATCCTGACACAGTATTTCTGTTAGCATAGAGATTTGTTCTTAAAAAACTTAAGGTATTTAGCACTTTGAAAATACCGGCATGCAGTCTTCATTTAGTGTAACTAAATCTGCAAGAGTTCAAACTTTGAATGAAAACCAGCAAACATTAAAAAAAGAGAAAGTCCCCTTAATTTCTTGGTCCTTTCCTCACAACTACAAAGGCTATCTATCCTATCCTGGCACTTTAAAGATGTATTGTGGAGTAGTCACTGAACAGAAGATGGGATGGGATAGCTATGCCTTCTGCTTCCCCTTCATACCATATTTCCACATGCCGCCCTTCGTAATCATGAAATCCCATGTAGACCACTGGGATAATTTAAATATTGCAACATATTCCACTGTTCCGCAGGATTTACTTCACCTCTAAAGAGCAGAAAAAGCGTTGTTCCCAGCTTCATCAAATACCAAAACTTAAATCAGTTACCTTTGCTACTACATTAGCAGAATGGTACGCCTGATGGACGTACATACTGTTCGCTTTGCATTGTATTTTGTATGGTTAATGAAAGGCTGCTGTTAAGTTTTCACCATATTCCCCTGAGGGAAGATCTCAGTTTGAATAGCCAAGTATGTTTATGGGTTCAGCTCAGTGTATTTATTTTCAGTTACAGATTAAATATAAAGTTACATAAGTGACATGCAGGCATAACTGTTTTTTATTAGCACCTGAAATGCAACTTACAGAGTTGGGTCAAGACTCCTGCTTTTGCCCATTAGCTTTCTTCAGTTTAGTTCACTGCTTCTGAAACTGTGATCCTCAGATCTCCAGGAATCACTGGACAACACATCCATCAAAGACAACTAAAAGCCTAACTAGTTAATTAACACCTGACAGTTAAGTTTGCTATTCAGCGAAGTTAGTATAGCAAATATTTAAGTATCCACAGCTTGAAAAAGGTTGAAAACTATTGCTTTAGTTCAACCACAGCTATTGTGCCTTAAGCAGGAATTAATTCAGGGAAGTCCTGTTGCCTGTGTTATGCATGAGATTATACTACACAATCCTATCAGTCCCTTCTGGCCTTAAAATCTATGAATATAAAGCTTAAAAACCACTAAGGCCTTGTCACGTTTATTTTATATGATGCTCCCGCACTTTTGTTCATTCCTGGGGGATTTACCCCTATTTTATCTTGCTCTGTATAGTGCAAAGCTTTGAAATTCTGCAAGTGCTACAGTATGCCATCCCCAAGGGTTCAAATTCCTGACATAAACGCTTTTATAGCAACTCCCCTGGGCTGCTTTTATGGCCAGTATGGGGTCTGGCATTGTAGCACTAGCTGAGGTTTTCCAAACCAAGTATGGCTTTGATGCCCGCACAAATTCCATGGGCACTGCAAGAAATGCTGGTTATTAATGTTTATTTAATATGCACAATTTCAGTTCATTTACTTCCCTCATCTCGATCTACTTCATAAAAACTTCATGTTTTGCCATTCAGCCAAATATATTAAAAACTTCTCTAGAAAATGTAGCTCTGAATTCTGTCAACTGTATTGTTTCCACCAAGACTGGATTAATTTTCTACCTCTCCTGGGAACCGATAACCAGCTTGAAGTCCTGTGCCTGGACTTGAGCATCACAAACCCCAAGCTGTGTTAACTTCAGTGAACAACTTCCATCAGTGGAAATCTACTTGTGAAAAAGCTAGCTGCAAGACAAGCCAGTGATGTATACAGGAAGACTGTTGCCACCAAGAACAATCCTGGTAACCGTGTACAAAATTGGAAGGCAGCCACATAATAATTTTGCGTGCATCAACCCCAGAAATCTACTATTCCTTTCAAGGAGATGTACTACTACCTACCCAAAATTACCCATGCCACCCACATGTTTTTACTGCTGTCGATGAAGGCTGCATATTGGGCAGCACTACTCAGAAAAAGATACAACGGTGTAACAGGACAACTCTGTTACTTCCAAAGTTAGCAGCATTTTTCTTTTAGTTATTTGCAAGAGACATGCATCAATTGTGATTTCCATGAGTTAGTTATTAAGGTTAACAAATTACAAGACTTCCAGGTAAATTTTTCAATCCAGGTTTTCAGAGCTCCAGATACTTGTATTAGCACATATACTGATACTTAGTAAGTTGAATATAGGCTTTTAAAAATAATCTTACGGCACGCTAATGGAAAAATTTTGGGTTTTTTCCTCAAAAAATGCTGCAGTTTGCAATAAAAATACTGAATAAAAATATGGACATTGATTTAAAAAGTGCTGTAGCCTTATTACCTCATTAGAGGCTTTTACTGAATCCATCACTGCACATCTAAGCACAGCACAACTAAGGCAACATGGCCATTTCAATCCATCATTTTACTCTTTGCAGAGCCTGAAAAATCTTATAGATCTTAAAAATGTACATAAATATAGGATTGCTATTGACGCTGCTCCATCACAAGAGCAGCAATGGCCTCGGATACATTGCTGAGGTCCTTGTCTCCAGAAAGACATACTAAGCACACTTTACAGGCTACCCCTCTCCCATACCACACCACCAGAAGACCACAAACTGGGGAACCGTACAGGGTGCTCCTCCTCCTCTTTGGAGTTACAAATACGTGTCACTAACTGAAGAACGATTCCTGCCTTTTGAGCACCTGGAAGTGTATCCTCAACAAATTCACACTACAAACTTCTTTCTGTGTTAACCCACGGGAATTTAGGTGAGCATTTTGTTCACTGTTGGCCTGTGTGCTGGCATCTCACCACAGTTCCCGAGAGTGCACCTACAGCAAGGTCCCAGCGTGAGTGGAGCACATGCAGACTGGCCTTAGACAGATTTGAAGTGGCAAAGTCTGCACTGGAAGAGATTGAGCAACAGCACGGCGGTACTCAGCCCTGGGGCAAATGAAGTATGCTGGCAGTCGTATGCTCAGAACAAACTCATACTCCTCTCTTGGAAGGTTGTGGAGAATTTTGCTACAAACGAATGAGTTACAAAATTCTAACAGAAACAATCTCTTCATCAATTTCTGTATTTATAGATCAAAAGTACAAAAGTGCAGGGAGATTGTTGTTGTAGTGATATATTGATTAGTTTCAGTCAGTTACATCTGAAGATGCTGAGTACAAAACATAGTGTTTCGCAGGGGAGAGATTTATGCCACTTTATCAATACCAAGCAAGCTTGTTAACTCCTCAATCAATGATGATCACATATGTAGTAATGTCATTTTTATGGAAGAAGTGACACATTCAAGCACAATATTATTTGTGTAGATGCAAAACCCCTGCAGGTTAAACTTACATTTGTTTCCAACTATTTAATGTTTGCGATACCAAAATAGTGCTTCTTCTGAAACTACTTCTTAATCTAGCTTTTAGAAACTTATACTAATGATTAAGATATTAACATTGCCTTACAGAGGTGACAAAAGCAATCATGCAGTGCATAAAAGTAACATCCTAATGCCATTTTCCCAAATTTACATTTAACTAGAATTGATTATTAGAACTGTATTAATTTCTCTTAGCAGTATGGAAGATTATAACACGATCAATCAGATTATGAACTGGATATAATTAATCTCATTCATTAATACACATTATTATGCAGTAGGGAATAAGTCTACTTATACTTCCTATTGATGATATTATTTTAAAATTTTCAATTAATACTAATTCTGTCTGCATAGCCTCCAAAGAATTGGCAAGCAGAAAATGTAGATACATAATAAAAAGCTTCGTAACTGGGACAAAGAAAGTATGTTTAAAGTGAAACATTCTAAAAATTCCAAATATTTGATTAGATACTCACTTTGGAAATACTGTCCATGTCTCCTGAGCCTTAAATTAAAATAGACAATTATTCAGTTAGTTTTGAGTTGAAGTTAATCTAAGAATTTTTTTTCATAGTAAATATATAGTGTAACAGCAATATTTTGAAACGTAACCAACCATGCATCATCTCACTTCCTTCCCAATGTCTCTCCAAGTAAAAGTTTACAGTCAGTATTGAATAATGTTAGTTCTTTGACTGTGTACACACCCGATGCAAAAAGTGAGAAAAGAATGAAGGACACACTTCTAATCTGTATCAGTTATTTGGATGGCATCCTTTCAGGATGAGACAGCCCAGCACAACTCAAGAAACCGTATGTCCAACCTCCTTGTCCCATTGGCAATGGTAGGGTACAGGGAAGGCAAGTATTTTGGGGTATATCCACCTATGGAAATGTAGCTTCAGCTTGAGACAACAAAAAGCAAAATCATGGCTAATGAGTAAAAGTTAATATTCCCATGGAAAAAAAAATACCACTGTTATCATAAAGGTCAGCTGGGAGGGTTTCACCAATGTCTTTGCCCCCAGAAGCAGAGCCTACTACTGAAATTGGCTGCAATGACATCAACATTTGATGCATTATAAATACCAATGATGACGGTATCTTTCAGAAGAAAGCAGATGATCCTGAGGACCAGAGTAACAGAAACCAAATAAAATTAAATATAATGAGTGCAAGACTATTGAAAAGAATTTTTTTCACATGCTGTAGCTCTCACTCAGGTAAAGGCAAGAATAAAGGAAATACAACTTTAGGATGGATGTATCAAGAAAAGCATTTTTAGGAGCAACCAACAGTAATCAGTTCTGGTCAACTATTTTCAGGAAAGACAAATTCTAGAAGAGTACTGAATACAAAACTAGAAGAGTATCAGAAAAAAACAATCAAGAAAATGGAGTTGTGGGAGGAGACTGAAATAGCTTACTCTACTTAGCCAGGCAAATTAAAGCTGAATAGGAATATGATTTCTCTATATAAACACATCAGAGACATAAATGTGATGAAGAGTCATTTTGTCATGGCCCAAAGGATAAATTTTGGTGGAAATCAGGAAAATATTTCTTTCAAACCATCAGAGCAATGAATAGAAGGGTTGTGGTCAAAGAAGTTGGGAGAAGTTCAAGATGGACTTTGACCAATTTATCCATCTTATTATGAGACATAGGTGCCTACTGCAGCATGGAAATGAATGCAGCAGATCTCTCCCAGCCCTCATTTCCTAAAAGAACTCAGGTTCCAGTTTAGACACAAAGTCACCCCTAGAAAGCAGTCATCATTAATTTGACTAAGCACATCATCATTTTCACTACCAAAAATAACTAACCAAATAAATGCTAGGTACACGTAAAATCCTTCCATAACTGTTTCAATTTATTTTTTTCTCTTAGCTAAGAAAAAATTCTCAGGCTACACCAAGTGACAGAAAAAGATCTGATTACGTTTTACACAGTTTTTCATTTATTTGAATGCAATGTGCATCATTATTAATTAAAGCAACAATCCATTTTAGGACTGCAATATGTAAAGAAAGGCTGTAAAATCACAAGGGGTCCTTATGCAAAGTAATCTAGGAATCAGAAATGCTTTCCTAGAAAAAAGATAATTCTATTAGGAAACAGATGTCTACTGCTGAATTTTAATCATTCAGAACACGTCTGCTAAATGAGGTTTGATGGCTTATTTTTTTGCCTCATCTTGTCATAGCCCCTTTGAATTTCTCCCTTCTTCTTACTTGTTTATACTTCCTGTCCTGCAACCTCCAACTTTTGGGCTATTGGTGATAAAGCTCCACCCACCATGGCAGAACGGACTTAAATGGTATGGAATTAGCCCGGGCCTGTGCGGGGAAGGTGTCAGAGCTTTTCCTCGGGGACAGCAGCAAGGGAAACACTGGCAGCTTGGCTTCTGCCTGCCTGACCTCTATCTAGCTCGCTTGGGTTTCTCACCATAAAGGAAAACGCTGCTCAGCAGGGTGTGGCTGGTGCCCCTTAGGGGTACCAGGCCAGCTCCTGGATGTAAAAGAGAACCTTGCTGGTGGACACGGGGGACAGAAGAAGAAAGAGATCCGAAGTCTTTGCAGCCCGAGGTTCCCCTCTGTTGTTGTCTGCATGACCAACACCCCTCGGTGCAGAGAGAAGTGAAGACTACAACACAAGACCCATATTCAGAGCTACTGGCCTGGTGTTAGGGTATGAGTAGAAATAAAACCAACATATTTATTTACCTTGTGGGTATGGAAGAGGAAGGCATAAATGCAATTTATTTAGCTGTGTCTTGTTTCTTAAATCCCTTCCAAGTGTCTATCATGCTTCCAGCAAAGAGTATGAGCAAAGAGTTTGCTAGGACAGTTAGGAGATAAAGCAGTGTGTGTTTTGCAGAGTTGTGCAAGGCTTCTCCCCTAGATACAAGTCCTTCAAAAATCATAGTGTCAAAAGTCAAGCAGTATGCTGTTCCTCCTGCCTCTGCATGCCCTGACAAGAATTCATGTTCTTTTGGGTGCATTAAAATTGACACCTGTCTGAAGCTGCTAATGAGGATGGAGTAATAAACTCACACTTAACAGACATACAGCTAAGAATAGAACAAATGAGGGTATCAAAATGTTGGGATAAAAGCAGCTTAACACATACATCAAAATATGTAATAACTTCCTTCCAGGTAATTGATAAGAATGTGCACCAGTGTGTCACAATGACACCTTCCCAAGATTTTCAAAGAGGAAGAGAGGTAAATAAAAATGGTTCTTAAGCCTTCACCTCTACATTATGTGTTGGTATGCTTTTAGACTGGTTTTCATCAACTGGATTAAAACTATACTCTCTTACATAAATAAAATAACACTATTTTTCTTTCAGAGGTGCATGAAGTATGCCAGCTCCTATGCTTTAAAAGTATCTTAATACTTCTTATTGATGTATATCCAGCTTTTTCAGTTTTTTAAAAGATTTTTACATACAGCCTTCTGCATAACTCAGAGAACTAGTTATAGAAAATGGCACTAGTCATTGAAAATTGACAACGTTCACAATATTTACTATCATTACCTAATGATCCATTCATATGATGTGAATCCATTCCACCCAGTCCACTCATAGGTCCATCTGACCCTGGCCCCATTGGAAACTACAAAAGGATCAGACATTAAAAACTGGTATTACTGTACAATTTTTTTGTAGATAACCTAACAAAAATAAAATATAGGTTTTTTTTAAAAAAAAAAAAAGGAAAAATGCACAGTCCCAGCTCTGAATGCGCAAGTCAAGTGAAAGTCTTTCATGTGAAGACTGCAAAAACATCATTGCTTTTGTTCACTTTTTCCAGTGCTACCTTCATGATTTTTGGAAACTCTCACCTCTGTAGGCTGGATTATAACTCAGGAATAATTTATTATTTACTTCAACACTTTGTGTATGACTTTCAAACCTGCTAGTGCTGACCTAGCTCTACTCCCATTGAAGTTACAGGGAACTTTGTGATTCTTTTCAATGAGTGATTAATTAACAGCTTTCAAATCCCACCCCATTCATACTGACAGTTGGACTACTCCATGTTACCTTTGCAACATGAGCAGTTTCTGGCCAATTTCGTATATTAACCTTAAATGTAGTTCTTAAAAAACTTGAAGACATTAACATTACAGAAAAAATTCTAAAATTCACTGCATAATGATTTAGCAATATCTAAATATCTGTATTTTTAAGTTCTACTGGCCTTTTTTTCAAAAGGCCCGTAATATGGATCATGATTAAATGAAATATAGTTGTAATCAGAGAAATACAATAAAACTGAAAGCATAGAGAAAGACCAGAGAAAAAACAAGTTCTATCTAAGAATCCAGATTTCAGCTCTAGAACTGCTGAAATTTAGACTAAAATAGTCACAAATTAACTATTTCATTAGGCAAATACTTAAATGTTATCAATAGGTTTCATTCTTAACATCCCATATAGATAAACAGGGAAGTTTATTTCTTCTCAGAGGCATTAATGTTATTCTTTTTTACAGAACTGCAGGGCAACATAATATTGGGTCACTTTAAACAATTTTCTCCTCCCTTTTCAAGATCCGATACTTTTTTATAACAAAAGTTTGAATCCTGCAGAAACTAATGCTTAGTGGCAGGTCCTAGGATGACGTCCCATCACACACAAGTCTATTGCACTGCAGTGTGACAAACTAAGTCGTCCCCAAGATCCACATGAAAAAGCTTCTAAGGTCTTTTCCATGTAGAAGAATATGCTCCAATCATTACTTTGCATATGTTGGTATGGTTGATTTGGGAAACATTAAAAAGCACATGGTGGGGGGGAACCAACAGAAGCTTCACCAGTGAGAATGGAAAACTTAGTATTAATGATATGTGATGGAAATGTAGTGTTTGGATAGAAAAAGGCTGTATAAATCAAAGAAGTATATAACTATATTCATATTTACATTAGGTCTGTTGGGTCCAGGTGGTACTGCATTCATTAAAGTGTACATGTTGTCTCCAGAGTTGGTTGAATCTGTAATAAGAGATTATTTTAAGTGCTAATATACACCTTTCAATAAAACTACTCACCTAATACATTTCCTGTCATTTTGTTCATATTATTTCTGTGCCTGAATCACTGATACACAGCGGCAAAATAATGGAAGATTTCATTCCCTTTCTATCTATTGTTACCACATAACAGAGCTACAAAAAGAAATAATTGCAATGGTCCCTAAGTGACTACTTCTAGACTCTAGTTTTATGCATGACTGTTAAAAGGTTTATAAATCACCAAGTATCTGTAACTATTTAATTCCATAAACGCTTTTTCCTGGAGTTCCAAATTACTTCACTCATCTTCAATATTCTCTATAAAACAGAAGCTTGTTTCTTATCAATACTTCCTGTAATTTGTTTTCCATCTGTAACAAATGATAAATACCTTCTTATTATAGAGACTGCAAGTTAGTATAGTGAATGAAACTTTTTTATTCTCATTCATGTCAGTCTTTGATTTTTGGATGTGTCTAATTATTCAGTGGAGCACTGTGCAAAGATCCTTGCTCTGAGGACAGATTTAACTGATGTATCTTCATGGTACACTGTGTTGCAATGCTTCAAAAAAAACCTGAATCCAAAACCTACAAAACCTGTCACAGTGTGGTGCTTAAGCTAGTAAGTTCAGCCAAGAGTCTCACTTGGCCTTGCCAGACGTTGACACAGCTATATTGCATCTCAGTCCTCTTCCTCCAATCAACGCACATGAACTTTCAGTGGGAGCACCTCCAAAGTTGAAACGCAAGATTTAACTAACCAGACACAGAGAAGACAACCCACATAACTCTTCTCATTGAACTTAAGAAACCAATGCCTAAGAACCATTAGTAGATACAAATTATTCATTCTGATCTCTAACTTATCCCTACTGCTAACACATGCAAAGTCTTAACACCTTTCATCAATATTTTTAAGAGAAGGCAAAAAATGCAGCAGATAGTAGACAAATTAGGCAAAAACCTTTCCCAAGGGAACCTGACAAGACATAGGCCATGTAATGAAAAAGTTTACTGAGAGGAGAATGACCTAAAGGAAAATCTAAATACATCCCTAAGGGGAAAACATGGTTTAAAAAAATTTGTCAACTCTGGAAAATCAGTACTGCTATAGTATCTACGAAAAGAACAAAGAATAGCTTGGTACTCTCTACCTAGCTCCTCCAAAAGACCATTCCGTCTCTTTGAATGAGAGTTTTGAGATTAACAACTCACAAAAACCACTGCTGAGCTGTAACTGCTTTTCCAAGACAAGGTGATGGGGGACTTTTGAGTCAGAAGTAGTGAGAGTGAGAAAGCTGAGACCAGACTGAAGTGTGTTGGAACTGGGAATGCGGCCTGACTTCCCACAAGAATGTATTTGTACATACACTGAGCAGTTACAACCAAAGTCTTTATCTGTTCCCTAATCTTTCTGAGACAGTTTTCTAAGCATTAATTAACCTCAGTGAGTAAATAATTCCACTATATGCAGAGCACTGTGTATCACTACAACATTCAAATATGCTGTCTGAAGAGGTGGGGGAACAAAAAGCTTGTAGCCTGAAGTTATCAAATAAAATTAGCACATAAAAAGTTATTTTTAACATTCGATGAGGTAGGTGACAAGTTCTTCAATCACTAGATCCTGCTGCAACACATTGCTCTGGCTCTCCCCATGTTCTGCTGGCTCAAATGAAAACACATGTGGGCTAGTTGGGCCATGGGAATGCTCAGAGCTGGTTTGTTTCAGAGGCAGGTAAATACCTTTGCAAAATTCTCAGATGGCCAATTTCTAAGTATTTTTATACTCTGGAAAAGAGAGTCTCAAAACATCTTTGAGTCTCTTACTGAAAATGGGAAAAACTGTCAGCAGAAGCTTTATTTGAGCTGCACACAGACAGTCTAACATGTGCGGTAACTGCAGTGCTGACTATTTTTAAAAGTGAGGCTGTCCCTAAGTTTGTTTTATTTTAGGAGACTTAACTTTTAAACACCAGCTTCCACTAATTATCTTTTTCATTAATGATATGAACAAGGAAGCCTTACTCTTTACCTCAGGTTGCATTTTTTAAAGCCCTGGAATTGTATTTAATGAAGATGATATACTGGTGCAATAAGTTCTCATGGGCAGTTAGGAAACTTCCCTAACTTGTGCTGTAGGGGACAGCAAGAACATCTTGGATATAGGAACTGAGAATGCCGTAACATCACTGAGGTGAAGAAGTCCCTCTTAGCTGGTGAAAGTGAATTACAAAGGCAGATGTTCATCAAAAGGACTAGCCATTGAATACTGGGTTATAACACTGAGTTATTTCATTTCAGCAGATTTCTCATGATGTCCATGGGGGAGGACAGCATCCTCCACATCTTGCAGTTCCACCTTCATATCAGAATCTTTGCAGAACATCGATGGAGGGAAATACTTCCATCTAGTTGACCACCTTTAAGCCTTGAGAAGCTAGCTAGCCATCATGAATCCTCCCATCCTCCTCCTTGGTTCCTCAAACCTCAGTAGGAATGTGGCCAGTCTTTTGTATGGCCAAAACCTCCATGTGGTCAGAGTTGCAAGATACAGACCACGTTACCTGGGGAAACAATGGGGCAGCTGAAGTTCTGGGAACAGATCACTGGTAGCACATGACAATGGCTCCTCTGGGGCCTTACTCCTCCACTGCAAGACACAGGACAGCAAACTGTCCAGCATGACTCTGCTGTCAGTCAGATGACATAGCTGCAGGATGCAGCACCATTGCTCGAGAGCCACACGTTGGTCAGGTCTATCCCATACCATACTATGGGGGAAGTTTCACCAGATTCAGAAATCTCCTGAATTCCACACTGGTAGAACTGTCCCAAAGAACATTAGTAAAAACAAATAAAGACTGCGACTTCTTTCATTTTTAACTTGCTATTGCTGAAATTGTGCAAGAAAAGATGGGCTCAAAAGCCAGAGAAATGAATTGCTCTGAACTGCAGAGGTACAATGCTTTGTATCTCTGTAGCATCACAGGGAAAGAGAGTGGAAGCGCAGGAAAAAACCCGATACAGAAACTGCAAATCTAATAATTTCTCATTAGCAGATTTTTCATGAAAATCAAAGTCTGAAGAATAATTTTTGTACTTCCTAAAATCCCTTATAATTATCTTTTATTATTTCCAAGTATATTTCAATACCTGCAGGACTAGGCATGATAGGTGTTCCTGGTGGCCCTCCACCTCCCGGAGGACCCTAGAGAGGGTAGAAAATGTCAGTTAGCATGAAAGGAAAAAAATACCACAGTTAAAAATGAACACAGTACAAATGAAAAAAAAAAAGTATTGTGAATGTCATTAGTTACTCTAGTAAAAACATGCACATTTTCTGATAAGCTAGCAAAACAGCTCATCACAGATTAAGACAAGGTAATTGGTCAGCAAGCTCTGGCACAGACTTCTGAAGTGCATATGTATACAGACCCAAGAATACCCATTAGTCAATAACTCTGTGTCATGCTGTGAGTCAGACAAGAGAAATACTTGGAGCAGGGCCTAAGACAGTTATACTTATTCCCTCAACCTACTTTTATTACCACTGTTTTTTCAGCTGGCATTTCTGTTTTGTTGTACTCTGTACACAGTCAATGGTAGAGTAACCAATGTTTGCTAAGCACAAAACAAGGGAGTGTCCTATGGGGACAGAAGAACCTAATCACCTTGTCTTCTTTTTTAGGCAGACTTGGTACCTCAATGCCATAGGCTTCTTAATTCTGTCTGTATAATATCCTGCTTTTTTTGTGAAATAATATCTGTATATAATTGCTTCTCAAATTAATGACAAATGGATTTAAAAAATCAGGATAATGCTGGGTATGGTCATATCACTTGCCTAGGCTGCTAATCAAAGATTAAAAAATAATAATAAAAAAAAAAAACTCCGTCAAGGAAGATCTATTTACTTAGCTTTTTATTTCTGTGTTACAAATCTGTTTAAGAACTGTACACAAACTGCTCTGGTTGTCAAACAAGCTTTTTAAGGTTCTTTAAGAATTTCTCCATGAATTTTATTCTAAACATCATAATCATTTAGTAAGAATAGAACTGTAACTTCTTGCTTCCTATGTTTGCAGATACACCAGTATCTTTAAGTAACATGAAAAACTACCAACTTCCTGTTTGATAAAAATGTCTGTGTCAATAAGAGTCAATAAATTTTGACTTTACATAATAAAAAACCACACAGATTACTAGCAACAGATGATTATTTTCATTGCCATATGACTCCTACTGTATTTTTATCTCTCTTGGTATATTTTAAAATCGCAGATATATCATTCCAAACAGGAATGTTGTTGTAGTAGAACTGAATATAAAGGTTCGGTTGTTCCAGTCTGCTTACAAGGACATTGCTGAGATTTACTGTAATTCACTGAGATATTTTGGAAGGAGGTAGAGGAGTCCTGGATTTAAAACAAGAGACTCTGTTTCTTAATGGCCTGTATAAAATAACATTTCTTACAAAATATTTGCAATAATATACAAGTAAACACTATTTTCAGACAATCAAACTCAGTAACGTGTCAGCTTTCTGATTGATACTGCTCCTCCCCAGCTTCGTACAAGTAAAATACTTGCAAGGAGAAGCATCTCTGCCTGCCAGCCAATGATCAGCTCACAGTTAATTGTAGCTGAAACAGAAATCTTTTACCCAGAAGCAGCAGCACACCCCTGCAGTTAGTCAACATATATATACTTCTGTGCTCTTGTATTGTGATCCCACCTACCAGTTCTTTACCTTGTGCTTCCCCTTGCTCGTGAACTAATCAAGGTCACCGAGTATCTTTTGTAAAGTGTGATAGAACAAAGGCTTGCTCCACCATGAAGCCCACAGATCAGCTTACAAAAATCAAGGTATAGTCACAACTTCATTTCATAGTGCCAGCAGCCACATAGCTTTTCTCCCATCCCAAATTACAATTGAATCAGTAATGAATGTGTTAGGATCGGGCTTGCCAAAACTGCCTGAAGGGCGTGTTCAGCCCTCAGCAATAAGAAATTCCCCCATTGCTGCTGCAGACCTACAGACTCGAAATTCAAAGGGACCTTTGCATCACATATATGACCCCCTAGGCATAGAATCATAGAATCATAGCATCACAGGCTATGACTTTTTATCCACGTACTTGTGCACTAAGCTTGTTAACTTGATTTTTTTAAGTTTATATATATTTTTCTGCATCACATAAAGAGGTGTAGAAAACACTAACTGGTCATTTATTAGAAAAGTTACTTATCTTCAATACTAACTTTTGCATCTAATTTTAAATTTACATTTACTCTCATTGCTTGTATGTCTTCTTCTCTTAGAAAGCCTCTTGGTATCAACTATTTTCACTCTGAGAATATATTAATATGTAACAGAATTTTTTCTTAAAAACTGACTGATAAACTAACCAGATTAAGCTCTTAAATCGTGTAGTGCCGTATCACAAATCCTTTGGCTAAAAGGCTGCTTTAAGAGCTCTCCAGCTCATACCTTGTCCCCAAGCGCTTGCTCTCTTGGAAGCTACTGCCCTCCAGCTTTGCTTATTTAGCTGTTTGAACGGCTGGAGTTCATGTACTTCTTTCCCAAAATGTGGTGAGCCTTTCTGAAGCAAGACTACTCTCTCAGCATCAGACAAGACATGCACTGTGCAAGTATTTATGCCGGCAGAAGAAGATTTTGACCCTTGGCCCATCTCAGCTGCTCCACCACTATCCTCTGCTAGCAGCAGCTGAGCTTGGAGCTCCATCTGTGAGTGTCCCTCCACCTATTTTGGGTCAACTAAAGTGCTTCAGCAAGGACCTGGTTCTTTAAATGCTTTAATCAACTTCAGTTGTTGTGGACGAGGAGGGTCACTCATCCAAGGAACTCATGCCAAACCTGAAGGACTGGTAACCTTCAGCAGAAGAGTAGGGACAAGGAATCAGGCAGCAACCTTTCCCACTGGCACAACTGGAGTTCACAGAGCACATCTGACCAGAGGCTCAGGCATTTTCTCCAATACTTAAATCTTCTGTGTGCTCATTCTTGCATCTTTGCATATCTTTTGATTTTTCTTCCATGTTGCCAATTAGATGCAATTTTCCAGCATCAGTCTCATCATTGTCACTGAAAGAGGTAAAATCACCTCTTTACTCTTATGCCTTCTCTATCTATACACTGAAATATGGTGATGCCCTCTTTTGTCCAAGTCATTTATCCCAGCTGACCTTTGACTTGATGTGAATACACCAACACAGTCCTCTACTACAACTTGCATAGGCTTGCTTCTTTAAAATAGTTTTCTATAGTATCTCCTTTTCTAGTTGCTCAGGACTTCATACTTTTAAATAATGAGAATATGAGGTCAAATATTCCAAAAAAGTCTTCAAAATCTGCAACAATAACTGATCATGAATGTCTAGGGCAAATCCAACAAAACCTCTTCCCAACAGAGAGAACTTTATGAAGTTCTTCATGAAAAGAAATGGTTTGGAGATCAGCAGATTTAGATTGTTTCCACTAAACACGTGGCAAAATGAGTACTACAGTTATGGACACTTATGAGAATCACAACCTTTTTCACAACTAATTGTCTAAATCAAGGACAAAAGACATTGTTTTAATCTTTTATTGTCCTCATGGTGAAGGATCTGCTATTTCCACATTCTGAAATAGTTTAGGTTTTATGTTGGCTTAAGCCAATCCCCTGCAGTTGACTAATCTTTGGGTGATAAAACATGAAAGATTCAAAGAGAAGTCTACCGAAACCTGACCAACCAACAGAAATTTGGAATCCAACATACATATATACATTAAGTTCTCCCTTGTTACCCTGTGACACCAGTAGCAAGCATGTGATAAAAACAGATGAAACAATATGCCTTAGAAGAGTACATCAGAAGTACAAATAATCCAAATACAACAATAAGAACAACAATAAAGAGTCTAAAAGGATAAACAAGTTAATCTCTCGGGATAGAGACAAAAACCCAGCAGTATATTCTCCAACAAAAAACATTTTGTTGATAGGTAAAGTGTATTTGTTAAATTCCAGAAAGAGGGTTAGCATTTCCTGTTCTTTTTAATGACAGCGCAATGCTGGACCTATTACAAAGTTTTAACTATTTCATTCTAAATTACAGACTAAGAAAAAACAATGATACCAACTAATCCATAATAAATCAAGACAATGTCTGTGAAATGAAGACATAACAGACCATGGAGAAAAAAAGAGTATTCAAGTCTCCAGAAGGTAATTCTAAGAGTAAAAATTTCCCTTAAAATCACAGAATCATTTAGGTTGGAAAAGACCTTTAAGATCATCTAGTCCAACCATTGAACCAACTCTACCAGGTCTGCCACTAAACCATGTCTCTAAGCACCACATCTTTTAAACACATCTAGGGACGGTGACCCAACCACCTCCCTGGGCAGCCTGTTCCAATGTCTGATAACTCTTTCAGTGAAAAATTTTTTCCTGATGTCCAGCCTAAAGCTCCCCTGGTGCAACTTGAACCCATTTCCTCTTGTTCTATCGCTATGTTAGCTATAAGGACCCATTTATGTATCTTTGGGGAGATAAAAGCTTGCTATAATTCTTCAAATACTTTTTTTAATGAAGAAGCTCAGAAATTCATACACAAAATTGTGTTACCAAGAAAACTTTGGGGTTTTGTCCCTTATTATTGAAGACAATATATTGTATTGGTTATATAAACGTTTGCTGAAATAAACCAGCACTGATAATTAGGCAACTTTGACCAGACTGATAATGATTCTAGTAATGAACATCAACATATGCATCATAAATGGCAGAAAAAACTCTAAGTGCAGATCAGATATTCAGTTCTCAACCAATACACAAGGGTTATTCTTAACATCTGGACAGCTATTTCTTTGCCTAAATAAAATGTAACATCTATTCTAATAAGGAAACACACACAAGTGTACTTACTACATAGTTCCCAGGAGATGCTGAAGAATAAGGTATCTGTAATATCAACAGAAACAAAACAGTAATTTCTTCTGCAGTGAAATGGAGTCTATATCTACATTTACATACAGTTGAGGTTAACATGTTTGTTTAAAAGATACAGTTAAGGACTATGGAAAAATGTTTCTTGCCAAACACAAACACCTCTTCTTTTCAACACCTTGTCATTGTTCAAGTCCAAAACTAGCAATATAGGCACAACCCAAATTTAATAGCCAATATATCAAATAAAAGTATTTCGATTTAAGATTACTGCGCCATGGTAGACACTCCAATGAAATCAATATGCATGACATAATTCCCACATTTAAATGTCTGTAGGTTTTTTTTGTAAGTGAGGCATGTATTTTTAAGGGCCACTTTTTTAAGATACCAAATTCAAGCATTAGTACCAATCCAGTTCTTTCATCTGCTATTGTAGTCTTATTATTCTTATTGAGGGAGGCACAAGAAGCTCTGTAAAGATCTGCAGCATACAGTAAAAGGTAAAACTCTAAGATTATTAAGGTAATGTGCTTCATAAGGCTTATAAACTTACACAGCATATACTTGCATTTAAGTCAATATGACTTGAGAGTCATCCCAAGCATGGACTGAATTTGTACATTTTTATACATACTTAATCTTGATTAACATTTGGCTATAAAAGAAAAAGCAACTCTCATATCTTTCACCCTAGAAGATACTAATTTTATTTCTTTGTATTATTATTTTTATTTTTTTTTTTAAAGCACAGTGTTTTATTTTAATTTCAAATTCAATTGTGGTATTTGTTACAAAGCGTATCTGGAGAAATCCAGTTGCCTGTGAATAATCCGGTTTTGTTCTTTATGATAGCCTTTGCAATTATTCTCTTTGAAGAAGCACGGACCAGTGCTATTATAGGAGTATGGGGTAAGAAGTAAGCAACTGTACCGACAAAATACAGAACTATGTTGTAGCATAAGCATCTTACATGATTGTAGACAACTTGTCAGCCAACTCATTTTTACAAATACATCTATTACTGGATTCTCAATTAATTTCCTAGAATGAAAATATTTCAACTATCAGTTGAAAAATATCCTTCTATCCATTTTAGTTCAGTACATGCAAAAGAAAACTGAGGAAGAGTTTCAGCTCTTTTTTTCCCCAATTGTCATTAGTAGAATTAAAAAATCAAAATCGGGAACAACAGAAAGAACCAGGCTAGTCTGTTAAACCAGATCCATCTTATCCAGCTGCAAGTGCTAAAAAGGGACACATTTTTATACTAATGATGTATGACCACTGAATGAAAATGAAAACTTTACCTTTGTGTTTTCTGAAGAAATAACAGACGTTCATGTGGGATGCCTCACTGACCTCCTCTTCCTTCAATCATCTGCTATTAGACTACCTCATTTTGTGGTTGTTGCAATAAAATTCAATAGAGTGCACGACTTTTTACAAAAAGCATATAAAATGGCTGATGTCTTGCAAGCAATTGCTCCATGACTCCATGTTCCCTAGTTAAGAGCAGCAAATGTGCTTTTGTTATGTATGTATCTTAACGAGCTGTGATTGCTGTACAGCTTGCTGGCCAGATAGTGGTGACCTAACTCATCTTACTTGCACTAAAGGAAGCTAAAATGTATTTTAAATATATCCGAGGACAACCTTTGTGTTAAGGAAGTGCTGTAATTGATGTAAAGATGCAGAGCTGTTGTGTGATTATGAACAGAGCTGGATATTTGCAGGTCAATGTGCTCTCTGTTCCGATGTGCTCCTTGCTGTATCTGCTCTGCATTAGGGTTACAGGGGAAAATATCAATGCAGTGTTCTATTTGTTGAATGAAGTGGAATGTTTTTCCTGGTGTACTGATGACAAATACTTTCCTAAATATAAGATGTCTAATATATTTTAAATATTTACTTACAGAATTGGCATTGGTTGGGTTTGGCCAAGGTCTACCACCCCCAGGACCCCTGTAACAGAAGATCAAAGATGAGACACAGAACAATCCTCATCTTCTGAGTAGCTTTGAGGAAGCAAATCAAAATAATCTGTTTCCAGAGAAAGGAAGAAGACAGCTTTTTCCAAATTAAAGTGTGATTATAAACCATAACTACACCAAGTTATAAAGCTACAGCAAAATTCTCATCATTGCACTACCATCGTCATTTAATCAGTTTATGAGTTGATAAAAGATAATTTATGTATTATTACAACCCAGCCACTCACATTTAAGACACATCAGTTCCTGACTCATTTTGGTACTTCTGTACTCTTCAGGGCAGGACCTGCCGGAACAGCACCATAAGGAGTCCCTCCGCAGTAGCCACACTGCCAGAAGCTACAGCGGAGATGGCACATTTTTGCATGGGTCCCAAACACTTGCAAATCTAGGAAGTGCCAGACATTCCCCTTTTATATTCTCAATGGAACAATTTGAAAGACATTGCCAATTTGTGTCTCCTGAAGTGCCTTCCTTCTGTTCAGGGAGAATTTAACTCTAGTTACATAGATGCAACATTTTAATGTGGCACAGAAGTTTTGCAAAAAGTGGAAAACAAGTTCCCAAATTCTTTAAGTTCTCATGAGGAATGTTTTCCCTTGTAGTCTGTTAATATTTTTTAAAATATTTGGAGGAAGTATCACACATTCCACAAAAGTCTACTTACAGTACAGACAAAGACAGAAAGGTACTAAAACATATGTGTCATTTTAGTCATGAAAACAGTACTCTTGCTTTCATAATAAAGTACCTTCCTGAAGAACTGAGGACACATGCATTTAATGAGTATCGATCTAGAATACTGCAGGTACAGTAAGGTTTCATTAGTGAAAATGACGCTAGTACCTTATGTTTTGGGAAAACCTATTTTTTAAAAGAACAAGCCACAGAAAATATGTTGCTATAACCTGTATCTGATAATAATAACAATAATAAATCTCATGTATTAAAAATTGAAAACGTGGCATTTTATACATATCCATACACTTTGAACATATGTTTAGATACGTATCTAAAAACAGTTAGCTGCTTGACTAGGGCTATGTTATCTCCACAGAAGCCACAGAAACATTAAATTTATCATACAGCAGGCAAAAATGGAAATTTCAAACTTTTCAGACATTCTTGTTACATTTGGCCTAAATGGTGTAGGCAGGATTAAGTGGCAGCTCCCCAGCAGGGGGGACAAGTGTTTCACAGGCTGAAAACCTGTTTGATAAAGCCAACTCGAGAAGGTATCACAGGGGTACTAAAAGCAGAAAGGAATGGGGAAAGGAAAAAAGGAAAAAACGTCCAGATACAGCACGTTTTTTCTCACAACTCTTGCTGTTATTTTAAGTTTCTCACTCCTAGCTGAGCTCAGAAAAATAGTTTGGTGGTTAGGCTTCGTCTTTTAACAGTCCTGAGGGAACTAAGCCATATGGGAGGTAAAATCTCCATGTTTATAGTCATAACATCTCAATAACCATAATTATTCCTGGGAGCATTAAGAACTCCTAGTTATTTATAAACAAGACAAAATTGCTTTTTGAAGGCCCTGACAACTGAGAGGCAGAGCAGATGACAAAATTTTCGCATTTAAAATGGCATTTTGGCCTCATTAGCTTTAGAAAAGCAACATTAGCCACTACAGCTTACCAGACATGGGAGAGTGATTTAAACATAGAGAAGAAAGCAGGCCTTATTAATGAGCTCAGGAAGTTTCCTATCTGTTTTTAAGCCTTGCAAAACTAAAAACTATTAAGTAGATAAGTTGCCCGAGGGATTTAATATTGAATCTTATTTTTTTTTCATTACATTGTTGATGAAACAATAAAGAAATTAACTCAAACAATCAACTGAAATAAATCAAGTGAAAATTGATTTATTTCCACTGACATTATTTCTGGAAGGTTGGAAACCAGGAATGTAGGTGAGAGTCTTTTCTTCCTTATTCATTAGGAGAAGGGGAGGCAAAGCAAGGAAAGGGACTCACAGTACTCATGCTCCTCAGGTCAAATATTCAGCAATTTCTCCTCTGCTGACAATTACAAAGTGAAATAGTAGGTGGGGTTTTTTCTTTTTTTTTTTTCCCCAAAAACTTATTCTTTTTTCTATGTACCATATTTGGTGTATTGGATCCTCTTTTTCAGAGAAACCAGGAACTTTTGCAACAACACTGGAAGTCTGTTTTCATCCCAAAACCCTACACTTGTTTGTGCGACATTAAGTAACACAAATATACCCAGTGAAAGGCAGTAAATGGAAAATAGCTGTGATGACACTGCAGATTACTCTGAACTACAGAGAAATGAAAAAGCCGACTCAGATACATGATTGGGTTAAGCCACAGCAACATGAAAATTTAGACAGGCCTTACAAGGAGACTGGGAAACTCACCTTTCATCTAAAAAGCTGTTGGAATTTGCAAATTTACTGGAAGTCATGGACAGCTCTAAGTATAGACTTAGAAAACACTGTAGCAGATTCTGCTGGAAAGCCATATGGTTTTTGTGGAGCCAAATGTTGTCAAGCTTATA
The DNA here is from genome assembly GCA_008921705.1 of Burhinus oedicnemus. NCBI lineage: Eukaryota > Metazoa > Chordata > Aves > Charadriiformes > Burhinidae > Burhinus > Burhinus oedicnemus. The sequence goes on along the minus strand of VFFE01006977.1, from coordinate 1,361,900 downwards.
AAACACACATAAAAAAAAAGCTACCTGCAATTTTTTTCAATGCAATGCAAGCAAGTTTTTTGCTGTTTATTAAATGTTTATTTTGGAAGCATCAACAGAGTCATAAAACATTATTATGAATCTACCAATTCCAAAATAGAGTAAGTTATGAAGTACCTATTGCTATGGCTAATTACAGCTGCATTTTGTCCTTACAGTTAGTCCTATAGCTTTGATCCTAGTAATTGAAAAAATAAAGTCTAAAATTTCAGTTTCTCAGGGGACAAATATATTCAATGAGGAAACTAAACATCTAGACACAAGTTTGTGAATTGAAGTTAAAAAACAAAATCACTTTTTTTTCTTTTCAGGCATGACTGAGATATTCTTAGAACTTGAAACAGCACTGCAGGTCACACAGGCCATTAAAAAGTGCTGGTGAAATATAATGCTGCTCCCTGAAATCTGTCATTTTGTTCCAAAGAGGGCATTTTTCCATAAAGAAATAAAATCATTCTAAAAATGGCTACACCAAGTTTCAACTTAAAACCTTATACCTAAAATAAAGTTATTTTGTAAAAGAACATAGAGTATGTATCAGCTGTTTCAAACAGTAATCTGATAGGCATTAGTTATGATGGAGCAAGCAATTATTTAGCAGTACTACATTTGTAGAGTGTATGCTCCTGGACTGAAATACTGTCTACGAGCTCTCAAGCTGGTTGTTGCCATTTTTAACAATAAAGAACACTTTTTCATCTAGAAAAATGTAAAATTGTATTTGGCTGATACTCTGCTCTTAACCAAAACAGCTTCCTTTCACGCTTTCTGAGGAGAAAAAACTGGATTTAAAATGACAACTGTTTTTGAAGAGTACACATTTTTATATTTTAACATTGCCAAACATCCAAAAACATTGAATAGAACACTGAAAAATTTTCATGTAAGAAAAAGATACGGCTATGTAAAGACAAATGTACGTTACTATAAGGTAATAGCCTTATGTATAGTTACCCTGTTTCCTAGAAATGTAAGTACACTAAATGATTTACACTGTGCATCAGATAAATTCTAAGGGATAATATAGAGAAAGCATTTAACACAGTTGGGTCTGTCTATTGCCATTGCCCACAGGTTATACTTGGATGCACCCTGACTGATCCTGAACACTGGAATTGACCAGACAACGAGTCTTCACTAAGATTTCAGTGTAAAGACAACTGTGACAGCAGTAACTTTACAATTCTTTTAATTGTAAAAGAAAACCAGACCATAGTAACTCGTTTGTTTTCCTTTTGATCAGTGCATGTCACTCCACTCGACAGAGAGGAAAAAACCCTCAGTTTGACAGTAAAAAAATTACTCATGTTGTAAGGCATGCAATAATGGAGCTCCTTACAACGGTCTGTAATTCAGCATGTAACACAGGTCAGGATAGGCTATAGCCTAATATTCCAGTACTAGCACTTTGGACTCTCTTATGCCTTTAAAGTTAATTATAATAAGCAAAAGGACAGTATGATGTCAAGGAGAGAGTATCCTGTTCCCACTTTCAGCTGAGCCGCAGTAAAGATGAGTTTGTTAGAAACGTAAAGGAGTGCAGTATATGGCTGGTAAGACATGGAGACAGCTATAGTTACCAACTTCACAGTTATTGTTTCACATCTCATTCTTCTCAGCAGATCATATACTGTATCAAAGTTCATGAATATCACTTAATATATCTTTATATATTTATATATTTATTATCACTTAATATATCTTTACTTAAGACTCCAGTTCCTGGTGTTCCCTTCAAGAGGACATAAAAGTCCAAAGGAAAATGTACTTCCCACATCACTGAATTAAAGGAATACCATCTATGTATGTTTACTGGCTCAACTCAAGATGAAATGTGGTTATTAAATGCTGCAATATGGAAATCTTCTCTCTTTCTGGCAGACTAGGAATTCTTTTTGTCATCCAGGAATGTGTCTTCTTACTTTCCCTAGGCAAAATCTCATTTATGTGGATAAGTAGCCTCAAAATATCTTACCTATCCTGAATTTTAATTCTACAACATTTTATTTTAGAAAGTTAATTTTCTTTTCTTATAATTAAATCTCCTGCTGAGGACAATTTATGTAGTGCTTATATTATACTCACACTGAATTTCAAATACCTGAATATTTTTTCTATATCAATTTTATTTAAAAGAAGAAATGCCTACCCTTGGAAAGGTTCCTAGAATTGTCTTGAGTCCAATATATGATGTCTATGATAAAGTAACACCCAACTTTAGACTTTATTTTATTTGCTTTAAGAATTCAAGGTATGTCTGGAAATCAGATAGATAGGTGGATTAGATACTTCTTAAATGGTATTATCTATCTCAATACCTCTTTTACTTTTTCAGGATGGTAACTCTACTTGAAATGAAAATTATCATCTCTTGTTTAAAAATATGAGTAAAAATGGGTATCTACGCTATAACAAGTGTATATAAATCCTGACTCTGTTTTCTGCGTCAATCTGCTGAAAACCCATTCTTGAAAGACAAAGTTGTAAAAGGAGTAAGAAAAGATGTTCTCCATTTTCAATTGTAAAATCATTCTAGTGTCTTGATAGATAGACCACCATACCACCTTCTCTGACCACTCAGGGACCGCAAAATGCTGGTTATGAAAAAATGTACTAACCTTACTTTCTTCCAGGCTTGCTAATCATACAAGCAGTTCCAAACAAGCAAAAGAATAAATCTATATAAAGTGCAGAAGATTCCTCATGTTGGACCACTTGCTATGCTAAAATGCTAAGCTTAAATCTAGTCTACTCTGGATACAGTAATTTTACATCTGAAATTTTTCTACACCCTTAGAAAAGGGGTAAAAAAGGCATAATACACTTCCATGACTAAATCCATGCTTGGAATAAATCAGCATAGCTTAACTGAACTCAGTCTACATCAATTTTTACTAAATGACAATCCAGTCCCGGAAAACAGTACACTCATATCTGTAATACTCTATCTGTTCAGAGTGGAAATAAATGTAGTTATGGAAATAAAAACAGCAACAGACAGAGAATCATCCACATTTCTTTCAAATATGTCTTTTTTTATAAACAGTTATAGACAATGGTTTAATTTTGCTAAAATTAAGTACTTCTTTATTTTGCAGGAAAGAACCACACTTGTACCATTCTTTAAAAAATATTTAATCTGTACCGTAAAAACATAAATGTAAATAATGTCATTTTTAAAAAAGTGCATACAAGGTTATATTGGTGACTATACTGACAAATAATTCCCCATACTTGAACTTGGACCTGTGAAAGAAACTGAGTGTTTGTACAGACTTGTAGGGACAGCAAAGGCACCTGTAAGAGATGCATGCAGAAGAAGGAAACTGCTGTGGGTTCACTTTTTAAAATTGTAGTTATTAGTCATCAAAGCATGTTACTTATCAAAGCATGTTCTCCCTTGTCTTATGTATCCCAAATGTTACTTCTACAATGAAATAATGATTCTTCTAAATATTATAAGATTTTATTATTGTGCTTACATGTTCATTCCAGGCATCCCCGGGCCACCTAAAGCATTCAGTGGGGGTCTCATTGCACCTCCATAGTTCTGCAATGATAACCAAGGGTCAGACTACCACAAAACAAAAAAACAAAACCAAAGAGGAGGGGGAAAGAAAGGACAGCAGGTTAATGATATCCCTACATAACTGCTGGCTGGATAGGCCAATGTAATTCATTCTTTCAGGAGTTTCCATTGTTGACTTAAAAAAATAATATCGTTAACCCCAAGGAGAAAGACTTACAAACAATAGAAATAGACTAAGAATACTTGAAATGTCAATTGTTTCAGGATGAATTATTTATACATATAGAGGTCAAGTCAATGGCCAGCAAGGGGCAGGTTTTATAATGTAGTCAACTTTTATATCAAGGGACCTCATTCAAAATCAGAAACCTGGACTTAGATTCTAAGATTTCTACATCGTAGAATTTAAATAGAATTATTTTTAATTAGATTTTGTTAGGATATTAATAAATGCTTGTATAAAATTACACCATATGATATCACTTTTAAAACATACAGCATAACCATTACATTTCTAATCAGTCAATTCTATTAAGTCTATGGTAACTAATATGAAAATTATTTAATAAGATAATGAATGTCATAGCGATGCCAACAAATAAATTGCCCAATTCCCATAAAATCTGAGTTTGTGCTCTGATATGACAAAAGATAACTGTACTATTACATGAAAAACTAAATTATATCTATTTTTATTCAGAGGAATACAAGCAGAACAGTCGTATCTCACCTCACAATTACAATGCACTCCCTAATCTGTCTTAATTCTGCTACATTTTTCTGATGTTACAAAAGAATGGATAGCAGTAAATTCTCTAAAATGAACAGCTGTGCATTCTGGAAGAAGGGGGGGACAAAGAAACAATTTACTTAAAAAAAGTTTAGGTCACTGTTGTGGTCTGTTTTCCAATAATAAATCTAATGCACTCTATTTTATGTGTAGTATACTACAAACTACATAAACTATATGACTCAGGCTTACGGGTGTTCTCTATATTGGTCTGAATCACAAAACCATGTAAACGTGAAGTCCTGAATGCATGGGAGAAATCCAACAGTGATATTCAAAGCGTGGGTCTGGTGTTGTTTATACCTTGAGTGGTATGACATAGCAGTTACCTAAAACTGATCTATAACTAGGAGAGGAGGTTCTGTTGCTGCTAACAAAACCCCCAAACTTAAAACTTTCTGCATTGTTAACACTCCTGAAAGTGTCCCACAGATAGAGGCTGCAAACAGATGTCCTCTTCCAAACCCAACAGTCCCATCTGAAGATAGTATTATCCACAGCTGCTGGTCATCAATCACTATTCATTCCTGCCTTTTTGTGTGCAGCCAGCAGGCCGAATGGTGTGCATGCTCACTCAAAAGTCAGCCAGATTAGCTTAAACCTCCTCTTTGACCTAAGTTATCCTCGAAGATTTTGCCTGAGCAACTCCTCTGTCAGAACGGCAGGGCATTAACTGGTGGGTAGTCAAAGCAATGGGTGTAATAACATCTCCAGTTGGCACTATTGGATCTGGCAAAGAACACAGTCTGACTGTAACAAAATAGCAGTTCTGTATCTGTTTTCATTTTTCCATCTTGATGTGGAGGGCTGAGCCATTCTCCCTATTCGGTCTGTTGGGTATCTCCCCTCTTTATTTAACTCAGGAATCATTTGTGTGGACTGGAGTTAAAGATCTCTATGAAATCCTGCAGGACTCGAATAATCCTAATCAAATGTACTTCTAACTCTAATTACTGCTAATTCTAATCAAATGTACTCCTTCGTCCTAAAATAAGAGTGCTATCATTAAGGCTACCAATATACATGTTCCTTCAGCTGCAGCTATGCCGTCTGCAGAAGATAGTGCCCCAGTTTGTTCCTTACAGCTTTTTACTCAAAGTCACCACCACCACTGTTTAGCTGGTAGTTGAGCTGTTTGTAAAAGTGCTCCCTAAAGTCAGGTAGACAAAATAAACCAGATTAAACAAGACTTATTTCTTAAATATTTAAGATGACCCAATTCTTTTGGACTAGAAAGCATTAGGGAGCATGTGGGAAGCTCACCATTAGACATGAGGGACTGTGAGAAGAAGCCAGTCACAGACTGGAGGTAGTGCCCCATTCAGCTGGCATAACTATGGCTTAATAAAAGCCTGAACCTCATTCTTTGGAGCATTTCACAGATTCAAGCATTTACAACCATACTTTTTGCTTCATGTTACTTAGTCAGAAACAGTCTAGAATCATAAAATACAAAACTGAGGTAAATTTTCTGGAAGCTTTCAAGCATACGGATGCTGTACTTGCTACAGTGGACATAAGCATTTCTATATCAGCACATTAAGTGTTTTGCAAGTCGACTGCCTATGCAGCAAGGTAGCAAGGCCTCCCACTACAGGCACAGCTAAGTCAACTTTACAGCACTGTAGCAAGAGGACCTTAAAAGCAGGTATGAAAGATTCATCAAATCTGGCTTTAGAACTGCATTCTGAGAAGATCCTGAATGCCAGATACAAAGACAGATGATGATCCATTTATAGAAAAGATTGATTTGAGAACTTAAATTTTGTGTACATTAGCTACATTGTTCCCCATTTTAAGAGGATGTTCAGTACAAGAAAGAAGAACCTTACAAAACCTCTGGATTTTAAGAGACAGCAGAAATGAAAAAATCATCCTTATAAAAACTGGCATGAGATTTGCCTGCTGTGTGACTGATGGTGCTGCATAAAGTATCAGCTCAATCTCACACGGCAGCATTGCAAAGCTTCTCCTTCTACCTCTAAAAGGTAAGTGGTAAATACATTTCAATGCTACAAAAAAAATAATAAATGCATTTCATAATGGTTTGTTGGTCACCCAGCAGATGTGGTGTAGAACTGTACAACTGGTTTCTACCAAGAAGATCCAAAATTGTAAAGACAGTTATGAACAGATTTGAAAGGCAGAGATATTTAGTCATTTCAAATTCAGTTGCTATTCCAAGGAACAAAGAAGTCCCTAGAGAGATTATCTGAAATGGGGAAGTAAAAATGCAAAGTGTGGGCACAACAAGTACACTGTAAAACAAAATACTGGCAACGCTGGCATGAAACACCACCACCTAAATTTCCTCCCACTGAGAGTGCTGACAAAATACAGAATAATTTTTTGGATTCATATTTCAGGTATACATCAGAATTAATTTCTTTTCTACCTTAGTTTACTGTTGAAAAGTAATACTGACAAATATCCGCTCATGTTTTCACATTTGTGAAGAAAGAGCCTGTGAACAATGGTGACCAGGTCAGCACCATGGAGAAGGCCAACTTTTGCAATCCAAGGTTGCCTGCTCCTCAAAAAAAGAGCTAGAGATGTTTATGATTGACAAGGGGGAGAAATGGCAGCATGAACTTCTCATTTGACATTACAATCTCTCTAGCACTCACCAAAAATCTAGATCAATAGTGGATGAAAGAAAAACTTCACAGAATTTGGGGGGTATTTTTGGTACAAGTAGATTGCCAAAATTAGAAGTATTAATCCTTTCCTCCTAAAAAAGCATAATCAATTAGGTTGGGAGGATGAGGAAACACCTACTTGATCCTTGGTTTCCTAAAGGATCTCCTTTAGGAGATCCAAGGATCTCCTAAAGGCTCCCAAATGTCAGCCTCTGATTACAACATACACTGGCTGTAGGACAAACCTAACTTCTCTGAAATAAGCAAATTAAGGGATTCCTCTTCTAATTTCAGATCTTTCAGATTAAAAATTGTGTCTTCATTTTAGACTTTGTACAGCTGCAACTCAGAATTAATTTTTGTAAAACATAAAGTTTATTTTAAAATGGGATTAGAAGAACAAGTCCTGGCCATCTTCAAGCTATGGAAAGCCAGAGTAATATAGTGTACATACAGGCCTATCAATAGAAATGGGTATCTATCTGTGGAAGGTACCTGTGGTCCTAACGGAACCATTCCTCTTGGAGGAGTCATTCTCTGCATTGGCCCACCCATGTTTGGATGCCCTGCAAATAAAATTACATAACTTAAAAACTATGCAATACACAAGCACCTTCTAAGACAACTTTAACAAATCATTACCTCTTAATTAAAAAAAAAACTTAAAAAAACTGCAGTAGGCTTTGAAAGACAGAAAGAAAGATGTGAGTTTGAGAAGACAGTACATTTGAATGGTCCAAATAATCATTTCATTCACCTTGTTGCCGTGTTGGGTCCATCCCGCTAGGTAATAATGGCTGACTTCCTGGGACACCTCCAAGTGCCTGCAGGCATAAAAACTGCATGTTAAAAGCATATAACGCTTTGAAAATTGGGCTAAAGACATAACGCAGATATTGGGGTTTAATTCCCAGATGTTTCTTCTGAGTCAAGAGTAATGTGGAAGAGTTAACTTTCCTAAATGCCCTAACTAAATGTCCTAAGTGCTTAACTAAACTAAAAGGCATGATGTCCTACAACCTTGACTATGGACTTGCATGGACAAACTCTTGGACTTCTGTGGAATTATGTATAAATATTCTCCAAAATTTAATTGCCTAATTTGCTTTTTCCCCACCAATGCTTCCTTCACTTTAGCTTACCTACTACTTAACCACCAAACATTGCCTTTTTCTTGGGTACATGGCAACTTATCCAAAGCTTATACTCCTACAGTTTTCCCTTTTAACCATTATTTTAACACTTCCTGTCAGAGGTCAGGATGCGGATGCGGACACTGATACTCTGTGAGAGTGAGTCGTAACCGAGCCAACCACACAGCATTCACAGGGTATGGTTAATTAGGGCTGTGATGTGGCAGACATTTTATCTTCCACTCTGTCTTACTCTTGAAGGGTATCAATGCCAAGATAAGCTTATTATTCATCCATGGGAGATAACAATAGTCACAAAACTTGCTCATAAATCTTGCCTTCAAGCATGGAGGTACATTGTGTTGTTAGTTCACCTCTGGTCCAAATCAAACTAATTATTTTTATGTCCCAACATTTTAACCTGTCCTTTGGGTTCATAGTAACTGAATTAGGTTTAAGGCTAATTTCTACAGTTTCTTACCTATAGTTTAGCCAACCAGAAAAAAGTTTTATGAATGGATCTTTGTAGCTGACCCACTAGGTGCTATTTAGTATTTCAAAACAGCATCACATTTTCAGTAAAAATGTATCCAGAATGAGTAAATCTGTTATTATGAGAGTAATCTACTCAGGCAATCCAGATATTGCTTACTGAGGGGATGGATAAATTACTTGACCTGGAAATACTGTAGTAGTCTTGGATACATACAAAGGGGAACCGATACGCAAATACTATACAGTTTGCTTCCACAAGAAGTAAGAAATTAAAAATTAAGATGTATGTTATTACCTCAAAGGTAATACAGTCAAGAGATACTGCACTGCAAGTTTAATGGAATAAACAATCTGAGATGACACCATTTAAATCAGAGTTTTACATGTACTTCAGTGGCTTGAAGTCTGGATGACACATAAGAACAATATATGAAGTGCATGGAGAAGTGTCAAAGACTATCAAAGCAGGAAGTGGTCACTTCTGCCAGAGATGGCAGGTGACATGCAAGGACACAGAGGCATTTGCTGCTGTGAGCACATGTGACCGAAGACTTAACTCATGCAGTCATAACACTGAGGATCATTACATGAGGGACTGCGGTTCCTTTCCAACGTGTCATACCACTCTTCACGAAAAACAAGTGTACCTGCACAGCAGAACACATTGCCAACAGCAAATATCCTTGTAGGGCTTGATCTTCTAAGACATGATCAAGTACTGGAGGTAACTTAGGGGCACTTCCGTGGCACTCAGTCGGTACTAACTTTCCTTGCTACAAAGCCTAAATCTAGCCCAGATAACCCTTACACAGCACTGGGCTGTGCTGTGCACGCATGCCCTGTGTTACCCTTCCTTGCATAAGAAACACAATCCATTCTGCAAGGCATTAAGGGACAGAGTTATAGTTACAGTGGGAATTTTAACTCTGATTTTTACTGACTTCCGTCTAATCAAAATTTCAGCCTTAAAGCTGCACTACAATAGTTTATTACTTCCACACACTGCCCATCTATACTGTAACTTAAATAATGGCAGCATTGTTAAAAGCAGTAATTCATGAATGAGGCATAAAGTAAATGAATTGCAAAAGCTGTAATTCACGAAGATTATGTGATTATGCTACAGTACTGAACTGTAAATATCTCAATGTGCAGACAAAAATGCTTCTGAAACTAAAACTGCAGGTTGGCAGCGCTTTCACAGCATTCAGCACATCCAGTTTCTACCTGCCAGTATTTACACTGTTCAGAAACATAGAAAGAAAAACAAAGGAATATGTGAAACGCAAACACTGGTGTATCTTTGGCTAAGATGGAACTGAAAGGTGCAAAAATCAGGAAGATATTTTGTACTGAGTTACAGTATGTCTGTAGCAAATATTTAACTAAAGCGCTAATGACATTGCACTCTTATGCTGTCCCTTGACGACCACTTCAACAAGGTTAATTACATTTCCCTTGTAAGAAAGCAGCTATGACACAGGTAACTTAACCTGCTCCTGAATACCACCGTGTTTGATTTGGAGGAACATTTGAAGAAGTCTTGTGACCTGATATAACCAGCTCATTAAATTTTAAACTTCAACTTTCTGGAAATACTGTGCCAGCGCTGAAGACAAGTTTGTTGACATTGTGTTATAGAGATACAAAAAATAGCCGGAACTGAGGTTGGAGCAGAAAAGTCTCCTCATCAAGCTGTGACAAGAAGAAAGGCAGACCTGGAAGTCTAAGTTGCACCCAAAAACCCATTCCATCTGTCCTATCGACCCTTCCCAATATTGTAAATGACACAGTTTTTCTTTCAGAGCTCTCCGCTGATATTTTTCTCTCTGCTTATCTCTAACTTTTCATCTGTTGACAACCACTTTCTCCTCCTCTATCTGCACTACAGAGAGCTTAAAAATACAAATGCTATCTGCTTCTAGAACCATCTTTTCACAGATGGGCCAATAAAGGTCTCTGCTGACGAACAGCAGCTCATTACTCATTCTTGTTATGCTGGCATGCATATCCTTTGATGGAGCTCACAGAAAATTGGGAATTTGATGCTTTTATAAGGTCCTCAGAGTGTCTGTAAGAGTCATAGAGCACTTTATGATATCTTTTTCTCACCAATAATCTCCGTATTTACTGTGAAATAAATATACTTCCTATATCCAACAAAGAATAGGAGGGAGTGAGGCATTTTATGTAGAATTAAGTACAACCAACCTCAGAGATAACTGCTTGATGTGGTTAGGAAAGTTTAGATAGTCTAACAGCTATGGGGACATCCTGCCTTCATCTCAGAGCAGGCGGCACTGGCTGGCTGATGTTAATGCAGCACCGTACAAGGCAACCATATCCTCCCTCTGTCACAGACTTAATGCCCAATAAATTTTCAGGTGCAGACACTAATTGAGCATAGGAAAGTGAGCCGGGAGTGGCATGGCCACACCTTATCAAAATAACCATTTAATGGTCAGACAAAATGGGGTGGAGAGGGACCAAGTGTTTTTTGTAGCCAAAGAGCCACTGGTAGCCAATGAGACAACATTCCCTGTTCCCAGCACTACACCATCACCCTGGACCACAACACTGTGTCAGTGACAAATTCTTACCTGATTGGGTATCCTTAAAGGTGGCCTTGGACCTCCAGGGTACCGAGGGGACATGAAAGGCTATGAAAAAAAAGAAATACTGCTAAATAATTCAACTTAGCTTGTAAATACCGCCTTGAGTCATTGGGCATATGGCTTGTACCATGCTCACACCTCAGGCATCCAGCTTAAATACTTCCACAGAGCTTTCAGTATATTATTCCACGATGTTTAGTAGAACTGCATAAATTTACAGATTCTTAGCGAATGCATCTACCAAGATACATTAGTTAAAACTTCGTTACAGTCATTGTGAATGCAGGACACAAACAATTTCATGCATTAACTGTGAAAAATAATAAAACAATCACATCATAGAATCACACATCTGTACTTTCCACTGGAGAAGGGAAAGATAGGAACCCGGGAATATAAAAGAAAAATGGTTTTGGGAGAGTCAAGAAGTAAGTAACAGCGAAACAATTTGCAAAAACTTTCCATTCACTTTTTCATAATAATACAGTAAAATGCAATACAAGATTCAACCTGTGAGGGCACAGATTTCAAGTTTATGTCATCAATATTTAGAACTTCCGTGGTTTAAATGAACTGCACTAATTCAATGTTACTCCTCCCATGCCTGCATGCGTAACTCCATGCTCACTCAGTACATCTCCTCTCTCAAAACCAAATATACACCCAAATCTGTCATACTCTCCTGCACTCTGTGAGGTTCCAGTGGCTCTTGGCTACTACTACACTACTTTGTAGCCCACAAACAAGGTCAGTCCCTTATGATAAACAAATCATAGTACAAGCAAATAAATGCATTAAACATCTCTACTTATGCCATCCCAAAGTGTGACAGTAATCTAGGAACCTAAAAATCTGGGAAATTAGTGGCAAGTGTGAGATCTACAGGAAAAAGGCACAAACATTTGACTAAACAGATGATGCAGAGGATCATTTTGGCAAGCAAATGTACTTATAACTCCAAAAGAAAATGACGAGCTGAAAGTATGCTTTGACTGTGAATATAGGGACAAAAAGACTGATTCTTTATATCACAAAAGAAGAGCTCACTTCTGCTCAGGACACTGCCACTGGAGAGAAAGGAGAGATAAAGGAAAGGAGTCTGCTGTGATTTCCCAGGAGCAATCTCTGATGACAAATGAGCTGCTGCAGGTTTAAACCCACACTTTGGGGTCTCTTCGAAAAGCATCCAATATACCTACACAGGCATCATCTAGTCAGCTGTAGCCAAGGACCACTGGCAGGTCACTAGAAGTCTATGATCAGCATCACTGTTTTACAAATGAATGGTACATTTCAGCTTGATCAGCAGCACTGTGTTACAAATTAAAATGCCAGTGATTATAAATGTCAGCAATGCATGTATTAATAGCAGCAATATCTAGGAAAAGAATTATTATGTTACTAATAATTAGTAATGGAATTTTTCCTATGATCTTGCATAAAAATATGTAATGGAACCTTTCACATCTTAGAATCAGGTGAAAGACGAAATAATGTCACCTACATAAATACGTGTTCAAAATAGGTACTAGAAAGCAATTTAAAATCCAGAGGGTTTACAAACTGGGGAAGAAAGTTGTGACAATTGTGAAAAGATTACTTTAATAAAAAAGACATTTGAAATTATGTGCTATAGAAGAGGGAGGCTGAGAGAGACCTGGGAGCCCTGGTGGACAACAGGATGACCATGAGCTAGCAATGTGCCCTCGTGGCCAAGAAGGCCAGTGGCATCCTGGAGTGCATTAAAAAAAGCGTGGCCAGCAGGTTGAGGGAGGTTATCCTGCCCCTCTACTCTGCCCTGGTGATGCCACATCTGGAGCACTGTGTCCAATTCTGGGCTCCCCAGTTCAAGAAGGACAGAGAACTGCTGGAGACAGTCCAGCGGAAAGCTAAAAAGATGATCAAGGGACTGGAGCACCTCTCTTAGGAGGAAAGGCTGAGACACCTGGATCTGTTTAGGCTGGAGAAGAGAAGACTGAGAGGGGATCTCACCAATGCTTATCAATACCTAAAGGGCGGGTGTCAAGAGGATGGAGCCAGACTCTTTTCAGTGGTGCCCAGCAACAGGACAAGGGGCAACAGGCACAAGCTGGAACACAGGAAATTCCATCTGAATGTGAGGAAAAACTTCTTTACTTTGAGGGTAACAGAGCACTGGAACAGGCTGCCCAGAGAGGCTGTGGAGTCTCCTTCTCTGGAGACATTCCAAACCCGCCTGGACGTGATGCTGTGCAACCTGCTCTAGGTGACCCTGCTTTGGCAGGTGGGGTTGGACTAGATGATCTCCAGAGGTCACTTCCAACCCCTGTGATTCTATGATTCTTCATGCCCTCTCTGATGGCGACGTTCTCTGATAAGAAAGAAAGAAAAAAGAGCTGTGCATGTGGTGAAGGCTGTAAACATGCAGGCCCTTGTGCAGCAGTAAAAGTGCGAGGAAATTAGAATTTCAAAAATGTCCATAGAGGTCAACCAAGTGCATCGTATGGAGTGCAGCACACTCTAGTTAGTATCTTGGATTTGGCTTACCTCATTCAGCAAACAAAACCTTAACTTTATTTACAGTTGTACAACTTATAAAAGCAGTGTCTCTCAAGTCAACCTTCTTAATGTAGAATCACACTACTAATACTAGTATATAATAGTGCATTATTGGCAGAGTATCTGCTCCTTTCAAGCAGGATGGAAACCTGCTTGTTCCCTCCCCAGTACATTCACCTTTCTATGCAGTTTATAAAAACACCTAAAAACTTATTGTGTAGAATTGAAATTTTATTAAAAAGCTGAAACCAATACCCCACTGCATTAAGGAGAGAAAGAGGCTTACTCATGTAAAGTCACAATTTTACTTTTCAAAATATCATTGGCATTGTTTGTAAAGCCCGACAATTAGAGTCTGTATTTTTTGGTTTGCTACGCCGCTGAGGTCAGTGGCTGCTTCAGATTATTGAGAAGGTCTGGATCTAGGTAGATCTCAAGTCTACTTAACAAAAGCCTCACAGAGTAAGTCCAGGATTCTTCTCTGAAATTATATGTAAGTCATGAATTACATTTTCTTGAGGCATTGGTTCCTAAGCAGGCATCAAAGCAGACTTTAATGTGAGAGCCAGTGCATCTACTATTAACTGACGTGTTAGTTCATTGCATGGAATAACTACAGGAGCCTCTTTGATACAACTCTGTCTTATGAAAAGGTTTATATACTGGAAATATTTATTTAGCTATGTATTCCTCTTAAACATGTTTGTGGAAGTGTTTAAACCTTCTCCCATTCTTTAAGCAACTGAACCCAAGTGGAACTGCAATGAATGACTTCATCTAGTAAATTTCAAATAGTTCTTACAGTTCCCAGTGATCCATGGATACAAATACTGCACAGTTCTATACGCAGGAAAACAGATAAACAACTGGGAAGCACAACTATATGTTTTGATGAATATAAGTATCAATAAACACTCGTATAGCATTGCAGAAAATGGTGAGATAGTGAAGTTCCAGGACAATTCTAAAACATCTATATCGTTTTGGACCAGCCCTTAGTACTTAAGTTTACCACAAAAATTCTACCACCAAAAGAAAAACTTAAATATTCTAACTTTTTTGTCAGTTACTGAACTTCTCCCTCTCCATCACCAATGTTATGTTTGTCCACAAAAAGTTCTACTGAGATGTATCAAGACACCAAGGAAATTCCACCAAATATTTTAATGAAACTAAATTAAACACGAACAGCTTCTCACTAAATCAGAAGCAATTTTTTTCAAGTCTGAGACACACACATACCATTATTAAGCACTAGGCACTCTGAAAGACAAGAACTCTACAGTAGGCATTTTTTGTCATGTGTGATTTTTCATTACATCCTTTGTAATTAAGAAAAACAAGCTGACACGTAGTCTTTGATCTAGTTTTACTTTATTACTACAAGCTGCTGAAATGACCATGGCTTAGGGAGGAACCACCATGGACTTACATGTCTTATGGCTAGCAGCTCTTGTGTAGCACTTGTCTTCTGAACACAAAAATAAATTCTTCCCACGTTGAAGACTTGGACATTTCTGCCTGCTATCTCAGCCTTGTGTTAATTTGAAATTCAGCATCTTGATAGTCGAGCACCTTTAATGGATTCCCACACTAAACTCTGAGCAAGACAGACTCCTTATTTGTCTCAGAGTTCAGCGGGGGGGACTGGATAGGTGCCACACCAATGAATCAAATACTTCCTTGCTTACCCCAGCTAGCAGGGAGGGAGAGGGCTGTCAGCAGTGCACAGAGTACAAGAGCACTTCTTCCACCTAAGGATTATAGACATACAACTCTTCAAAAAATAGTCAGGGTAAAAATAGAAAGAAATAATTAAGCTGGAAAAATATGCCAAAAGATAAGTAAAGTGATTTAATAATGCAGCAATAACTTTAGCTATTGCGTAGGAAGAAGACAGAGGGGCGAAAGATATTATGTCCTAGAGCCCTCTCTGAGAAAAGGTTGTAGGATACTCTTCAAATAATGTATCTGGCACTGCAGGGCCAGATCTTGTTTAAGATGTTGCAAAGTCCGACTAAGGGAAATCAATCTCTCGAAGCTGATCTGACTGAGGCAGAAGGGTATTACCAGAGTGGCTCCATCGCACAGTAATTTCCAGGTGCTGAAATGGCTCTGAGGGGTTTCCAGTCACTATTGCAGCCTTCAAGTCCTCTAATCCAAAAGAGGGACATTACACCGTGTACGAGGAGGTGTGAACAGTGCTATTGCACACCACCCTAAGCTACAATCAACTTCTCAAATGGAGACTGGGAACTGGCATATACACTACTGTATTAAGAAAAGAAAAAAAACCACCAAAACCAACCCCCACAAACACCTAAACCAAAAAGAAATAAAAAAAGAAAATAACATGAAGAAAATAAAATAACAGGCAAGAATGCCATATCTAAGCCACAAACGAGATGGAGATGCCACCAGTGTTTCAGAATGTGTCAAAAAAAAAAAAAAGTTGCAGCAATAGCAGAAGAATCTGGTAAGTGTTTCTGGAGAACAGCCAGCTAAAAACATCTGCGAACACTAGTATTACTACCTTCAGGTATGAAATTCAGCAATTTGGTATCACAAATAGCATCTTGAAGGCTGCTGTCATGCAGCTGACACCAAAGGAATATAAGCAGAAATTTTCACTCAACTGAGTTAAAAAGAAGCCAGGTAGGAAAACCCTTTTGTGGTCACTGCAGAATATACGTATTTATCAACTTAAGGGGGGTGAGGGGGGGGGGGGGGAGA
>VFFE01006977.1:1231924-1345369 GCA_008921705.1 Burhinus oedicnemus | reverse complement strand
CCTATCATGTCAAATTGTTAAAAATACTTAAAAAGAAGTAAAGTTCAAGAACCTGAATGATGGTGACACATGTTCTAGTATTTTTTATTATCCTCCTGCTAAAGAAAAAATTCAGCTGTGTACAGGGAGAGTAAAAGGTATCTTACAAACTGTGTATTTAATACAATTTTGTGAGTTGTGTGTGCATGTATGCATGTGCAATGTAAAACTCTTGTAAAATACTGTTTTTCTTAATCCCTGGGAACACAAGTGGACAAGCAGATAATAGGTTTCTAGTAGGGAACTCTTTGAGGAAGCACAGTAGCCTCACTGCCCGCATTTTGGTTCCAGTATTCAGGAAAAACGATTTCACAAAAAATATCCACCAGGAAGCTGATGACATGGAGGCATAGAAGCTGGCATAGAAGCTGGCACGGTTCTCTGCCAGTTGAGTAATTCTTACTTTCTCTTCTTTTAGTTGGGCTACTCTAGAATATGGTGTAGTTTAGTTTTAGTTTTCTTGTACCCAGTACTGGTGGAATAAGAAAAATATTCAAGAAATCCCTTTTTCTTTAAATTTACTTCCCTTCCAAAAGCTGGGAATATAATTTATCTGCTTCCAAATATGGTTGTTTGGGGTTTTTTTGCATTGATATTTTTATCCTTTTTTTTTGCTCATATTGCTGTATTCATTGACCACATTTTTGTCCCATGTAAGTTGCAAAATTTACAATAATCCAGTCATATAACAATTCCTCGAGACTGAATTTTTAATGAGATTAAATTTACCATAAATATCCATGTCTGTTCCAACACACAGATATCACATGATACCCTATGACTTGTTATACTGGATAGCACAACCTCATGTAAAAAACACATACACACCAGGAAAACAAATAAATGTAGTTCAAGAAGAATTATTGCAGTTTTTGGGCATGAGTAATGGAGAGGTTGTGCACATTTGTTAACCATAAAAATACCAAGAGCCAAAATGCCAGCAGACAAAGCTTGGGCTGAGGAGAATGAAATGGAACGAATATTGCTTGAAAAAGAGAACCCCGTCTACAAGGCATGAAGAAGAAGAAACCCACCTTTCTCAGTCAGGGTCGCTTAAAATAACAATGCTCATCTAGATTCACATTAACATCTCCCCAGCTAGGTGTACTAAGTTTTTTTCAGCTCAGGAAAATACGCTTTTGTCTGTCAAGGCAGGACAGAAGGTATGCTTTAAAGGACACCACCAATCTGGTTTAGATGACTACTTTTAAGGCTGCTGCAGAATGCACGGCAGTAGCTCAATGAGTCTCATCCAGCCAAAATACACCCTCCAAGGCTGACCAGCTTGCAGTGGGGTGACTTGCTAATCACCATGCACAGAAGCCCCAGGAGGGATGTGCTCGATGCATATGCTCAAGCCATTGAAGATGATCCCTGCCCAGCTCGGCCCTCTTGCTGTGCCCAAGATGAGTATTCCTACAGGAGATCTCACGAAAGGGAAGGTGTTTTACGTATCTCGGGTACTTCAGCACAGTCTCTGCCAAGCCTGAGCAGCCACCAGCAGGTGGGCTCACCTGGACACCTCTGCCCACCAGGGACCTCTCCTCTGCCCCAGCCTGGGGCAACACCACCCTGCTGTGGGGGCAGTGATGGACAGTGGGAAGAGAGGATACGTCTCTAACAACAGCTCCATCCAGACCTGGGAGAGGATGCCCATGCCACACTCTTACTGCATTTTATGCGGCTTAGGAAAGCAGAAGAACGGGTTCTACTTACACCAGACAGTGCTCTGCAGGGATTCCCAAAAACACCTCTAAATTCACGGGTTTAGAAGCAGATGAAACCAGTGATAACTGTTTTTCAGCATCCTTTTTTTTTTTTTTAACCTGCATTATCAAATTTAGAACAATCTCCTTAGATTATACTTCTCAACACCCTGAGAGGTGGATGATGCTCCTAACTGGAGAACATCTCTTAAGGGAATAACAAGAGTACACCGCAAATTAAAAAATACAAAGTGAAACACAGTTTTAGCACTCAGTATAGAAAAGGACTGAAATGCTATTAATTGGTTTGTATGATTCAGTCACCATAATCAGCACAAATTCTAAACACTACTTATCACTAGAAGCTGCAAATGGAACCACAGACTTAATTTGTACACGCTATGAAAGATTACTTTAAATTAATTGTGCTGCTACTTGAAAGGCAGGTACCGTAAGAGGGTCCAAGCTGCCAGCATCAAGGCCATAAGCTAGATGGGAATTCTCATAATGACCAAATCTCTTCATTTAAAGTTGTAAATGATAAAAAGTGAAACAAACCAAAAAATCTTTGTTTTTCTGCCCTCCATTAAAAAATGAATTCAATTGTCAAGTTACATATTCTGTCTCTGAAAATACAATTAATTTTCATCTTCTTTGGTTTTCAAACTCTATTCCTGGTTAAAAGGATTTACACCATTTAACTATTTATAGTCCAAATGTAAGAAATAAGACTGCTTGATATTTTTATTTCATTCTTATTATGGTAGCAGTACTGAAAAATGACTAGGAAGTAGCATTTTAATATATCTCCTTAAGACTCCCGTATTTTGTAAAATGGTTTAGAGGTGCTTTACAACTACCACTGGTGTGTGCGCTTCCATTCTCAATGAAATGGGGTTTGGTACTCTTGAGGACTACCAGTGGTGAACCATAAAATATGTGTGAATTGAATCTATCCAAGTTAGCTTACAATTCATATGCTTTCATTTATTTAGTTTCCCCTACATTTTTTTGTGGACATCTCCATCGGCAGTAACAGTCACCACAGTGTATAAGACACTCTTCATTGACACATTTTAATTCTAACCGGGACTAAACTAAACTAGCTCTTTAAATTACACTCTTGTGCTGGCACAGCCTGCTGATAAGCACAAACATGCAACTTATCCTATGCAAAGCCCAGACAGGCTATCATCAATTCTTAACAAAAAATTATTTTCCTATTTCACTGCACTTTACTATTAATTATACAACCCTCCTTCGCCCCCCAAATGGCTACCACAGTGTTAGAGGTCTTTGTTTTATATTTTGCTAAAGTATTTCAGAGATGAAATTTGGGTTACACACTAGACGTCTTGTAATTTACCAGTATAAATCAAACTAGCTGTTTTCATCTACCCTATTTTGCATGAAATCGTATTAGATTCTCAGCACCAAGACAGGATTTCTCTCTACATTGGCCTTTCTTGATGACCAAACCTATTTCCATGAGCAAGTTCTTCTCTGTGCTTCAGAAGAAGACCCCTGAAAAAATAATTTCCGTATTTATGGTTTTCTAAAAGCAGCCTGACATGGTCCAGCAACCCATAAACAGCAACAGTAAGAGGTTTGATTTAATTTAGAGTACAGAGCAAAATTTAAAAAAAAAATTTAAAAATCAAAAAGCCTTCTGCAGAGCTCTGTGGAATCAAAAATACCAAAAGTTACAACAATTCTAGCATTTCAAACAAAATTAATGCTTTATCCCTGGTCCAGAAACACAGGACTCATTCCACCATATGAAAGAATACTGCAATACATACCTTGCACACTCTGCATAGAAAAACAAAGAAACAAAACGTCTTTAAAAAAAGAATAAAATCCTTTTGTTCCTAGCTAAATATTTCCCTGTGATGCTGAAAGCAGGATCTGCCCACTTGCCTGGCTACTTCTCCAGAAATATGAGAATGTAAATAACACTCATTTTGATGATAGATGATATTTAGGAATTGTACCATTACTACATCTGTCTCACTTCATGGGAAATACCATTGTATCATGCTCATGAAAATTTAGAAAGTGGGAGAGAAAGGGACTAAGTTCTGCACATGATATTTAATGGAAATCTTAAAAGAAACGCGATTTTAGAAGGGCTATTACTCTACACGCATTTTAAACGAGGTTGATAGTTTTTACTTTCATTTTTATTAAATGCAAATAGTACAGAAAATAGAATATTTCAAACCTGATAAGGTAAATCAAAACATCAAGAACTATCATAATCTTAAAAAAAATAAACAAACTGTGCTTTTGGGATTCAGACGTCATACACACAGATCACCACTCTTGAGAAAGCTTTTCCTTAAATTTAGTAAACCTTCTAGTCACTCCTGATTATGACATACAATTGATTTTTTGGAACAACCTGGACAATGACAAGCTGGAGTTTGTTATTCCTGCTATTATATTTAATAAATATATTATTTCAAAGCTATGTGCATTATCATCATCCAAGGATTCTGGCTTCAAACGCAAGCACTTGTGGCTCCTGTATAAAGCAAGAGTCGGGTGATGAGAGAAACTGAATTAACCTCAGCAGAAGGAAGCATTATATATAAATGACAACACTTCATCTACTCTTTAGTACACATCAGCAGCAACTGTAATGCCGATTTTGTTATATGGTCAGTAACCTTAAATTTCTGAGGTTTAACCCACAAACAGAGAACCTGAGTTTTCAGAATGAGATTATAAAAGTTCAGAAGAGATCTCCCAGGCGTATGACTTGTGCCCAATTCCACCCCTTCCCCTTGCACCACTCCACAGCCCACAACTGGTCTGTGGTTGCTTGAGATGTGCCCGTGGAAGGGGAGGCGGGGGACGCGTGGGCTCAGAGCTACTCCAGCTGAGCACTTTTAATTTGTTCTAACAGTTACAAGCAGTAAAACCATTACCACAACTGCAGGATAGAATTATCAAAGCCAGCAGATGTCGGACACCTTTATCTTTTTAAAGCTGACTCCACTGCTGGTATTTAGAGAAAATTAACAAAAAAGACAGGAGAAAACTACTTAGGGATCTTTCTAGATGCCAATTCCCTCTCACATAGTATGAAAGTAAAAAATAATTTTTAAAATTAAAATATTCTAAAATACAGCTTGATACTGGCAAGGACAAAAATGCACAGATCCCAATTCTGCAAAGAATTAGACATATGCATAATTTTATGTACTTGAGTATTCCCAGTAGCTATCAGTCTGCTGTACTGGGGTGGATGCATTTACAAACGATGGAGATTTCAAAAATACAATAAAATTCTTCTTACTAACATTAATTATATAAACCCAGGGGGAAAAAAAACCCTTTAAAATCTATTTTCAAAGCTTTTCAAGGCCTACCAAAGCTGCTAGCTTTACTCAGAAGCTGTATTTGTAGCTTTATTCACTCACAGTAATGTTTTAACAATGCGTGACGCTTTTCAGGCTTCTGGGACTTCATCATATCTGCTCTGTTTGGAGCGCCGTTCTTTAACTTTTCACTCCTTCACCTGCAATTATCTCATTTGCTCCACTGGAATTTAGGATGGGTGTGAACATGTAGCAAATCCAGCTACAGTTTTTGCAGACATGTTCCAGTCCATTTTTGATGATTTGTACATTTTAGTTTAAAAAAAAAAAAAAAGTAGAGGCAATGCTGCCAAGGTGGGGAAAACACGAGGATCAGCAGTGAAAGGTAAGTGATGAAGCAGGATGCTACCATTGTTAATGAAGTATGGCTGTTTGAAGACAGGGGATAAAAAAGGTCAATGCCCTGGAAAACCAGGAAACTACGTGAGTGTTAGGGGAAGACAATAGTTGAAACAGTTCAAAGGGGTTTAAAAAGAAACAAGATGTTTTTAAATCAATATAGATACACATTTTGGTCCTGCGAAGACCAGTCTGAGAGACGCCTGCATCTTCTAGCTTTAGTCATGTAATTTAGCAGCTGGAATTAGGAAACTTCATTCCTTGTGCAAACAACGAGCCCTCGATGGACAATTCATAGATGTGACACAGTCACTCCAAAATGACCTTAAAGGCTTTCTCCTTCCTCATCTTCCTTATTGCTGGATGCTTGTTCAAATGAGCAATGTGGGAGGATGTTCTACGAGTGTGAAGGAGCTGAGGCAGAGGAACACATACCCAGCAGATCCCTGGCCAATGCAATAGTTTCTAGGAGACTAATACACTAATTAAAGTGAGTGCAACGACTGAGTGAAACCACAAATGGGCTGGTTTAACCCCAGCTGTCATGGAATCAGAGGAGATGGAAAGGTGCCATCTGTATTTGTTTGGGAGACTTTGACCAATGACTTTTTAAATGGAGCAGATATTCTATACTTCCCCTTGGGAAAACAGCTCAATTATCATTTTGCTTGCTAGTTTTCTTGGGGGTATATAGCAAAGATTTAACTGTTTCAATCAAATGTTGCATTTATTGAATCCATAATGCAAACTCTGTTTTTAAAAAATGCATCATACTATGACTTTACTATAAAAATGTAAATATAAATTTAAAAAGTACATTATAAAGGTATTTTACAGTCTTACACAGAAGCTTACAAATCCATTTGCTTTTTATATCTAAATAGCTCACTATTTCTGTTTCAAAATGCAAGAAATGTGTGTTGTTATTGATTTTTAATTCACCTATTTACTTTGCTTATTTTCATTATCTAAATTCTATTTAGATTCATTTTTTAATAGAAAATAATAATGCCAGGCAGGAAGAGAAATGGAAAAGTTCTTTCTGCTCATGTGTCTTACTGTAGTGATGCTCTTCTAAAGCATTAGGTCAGCTCTACTAAAGCACAACAAGGCTAAAAGTAATATATTAAAATAATATGGTTTGAGCTAATATAAGTATGAACAACTGCCACTGGATGTCATGACAGCCTTATATTACTTTGGTAGGTTGGATTTTGGGTGGGTTTTTTTGCTTTATGTAAGAGCAATATGTAACATTTGTATTTCAAACATGGTGTCGACACATTTTTCCCATGACATTCCAAGTAAATCTGATGATCAGAAATCGGTGAATGAAGCAAACTAACTACTTGACAATTCCTTCAGAACATGTATGCACTATGGAAATAAGGTTTAGTGGTAAGCTCAACTAGAACAAATTTTAACAAATTTGCTGAAAAAAAAGTAATGCATTTAAAAGAAAAAGCACTTTACTTTTATGTGAAAAGGTATAGGCAACAGTATAATTTAACTTTTAAAAAAAAGACCAAATTAAACAAGTGAGCTGTCAATTATCAAACAATCTGCTTCCTCTAAATCTCAGTTTGGCACTTGATGAGTTAACTATTTCACAGTGTCTCTCAGGTGAGTTAAGTACAAACCCAATGTTGTTACCTGCCCAAGTGCCCTTAAGAAACAGACAGGTTCCTTATGCAGATGCAGACATGGCAAACTTTTGGTCAACCGTGTAATAAAAGAGGTAAAGATAACTGGGGTTTAATTAAATATGCTTTTAAATGTTTCTCATAACTGCAGTGCAAAAGCAAGCAACCAGGGTCAGATATTCAGCAGTGCTAGTTGTCACTAACTTGGACAAACATGATGAATTCCACTGGATTAGAACCTAGAACTTCAGAGCAACGTGATCTAGTTGCAGATGCCCCTGCTCATTGCAGGGGGGCTGGACTAGATGACCTTTAAAGGTCCCTCCCAACCCAAACTATTCTATAATTTTATGATTCTAACTCTGCATTTAGGTGTGTTAAAACCACAAAAGTAACTAAAAAGCAAAAAAATCCTTTGAAATAAATACTTTTCATTCTGTTTAAAAATTTTGAATACTCCAATGAACACAAGCTCCAAAACTTCCCGCTGTCTTCTGTTTATTTGCTTACCAAAGCTAGTATTGTCCACAAAGATCAAATAAATAGTCTGCAAAAATACAAATGTAACGTATCTCAACTTTTTTAGCCAATTTAATGATCAGTGAAGTGCTGGATGGAATGGGCCAGAGCACTTCACTACCTGAAGAGCAGCAGTTTGCACCTGAACACAACCCTCATGCCTTATATGGGCACACTACTGTGTGCCATGGGACAGAAGCATATCCAGGCTTCAGAACTTCCATGACAGTACTTCCAAGTGTTCATGTCATTATTTTTTAAATGCATACTGTACCATGATGTGCAAGTAAGTATAAAACATGATTTTTTTCCGATCTCATTGTCCTCAAGAAGAAGGGAGTGAGGCTAGTACTGAACACCTTGTACTGAAGACCTTGCTCTGCCTGTATCTAAGAGGCATTAAGTAACACTTCTGTCCTGCATGGAACCAACCCTGGTGAAAAATGCTGTCTGTCCTCAGGCCATAAAGTGAAGTAAGATTGGACGTGAAAATCTGAGCGTCTTTGAATTCTATGACCCAATTCTCTTTGATCACAAGTGGATGAATTTAAGTCACCATAAATGAGTTTATTAGAACCTTGCATAAAGCTTTGGCTGCTGGCATTACATGCATCCTCTAATGTCTAGACCTGAAGGTAAATGTATATAAGCTTATTCAGTCCTACAGTTGCCCTACAATTTCAGTATCAGATAGGACTCCAAAAAGAGGGACAAAGACTGGTCACGTTAAATCTCTGTGGACAGCCATACCAGGAAACTAACAACAGAGTAACTCTCCTGCTAAAAAAGGCACAGATAATGTCCTAAATTACTTTATTTTATTAACATAGTAGCTAACTGCCTTACTCACACCTTAGCTCCATGGACAGGATGTGGTCTAGACAAGAAAACTAGCAAATTGATTATGAATTTTGAGACTCAGACTGGAGTTAGATGAGCAGTTCAGAAATGTATACAGCCACCTTACCCTTATGCAACCTAAGATTTTTTTATGATGTCTATTGTCCAAGTGATTAATAATCTTTTAAAAGGAGACAAGGTCCCTTATGACATTCTGTTTTATAGGTGCAGAAACATGAAAAAAGAGAACTGAAAAGACTATCTTGTGTAACCCAGGAAAAACATGGAAAACAGGATTACACACTGTTTTTTGCATCCAGGCTTCCACTCTGATTCCCAACCATCATCCTTCTTTGAGGCTTCATATTTAATAAAGCAACTTAGCAGAAGCACTGACCCACCAGTCATCACCCTCATTGAACTACACTTGACCTGTTATTTCAGCCTGAGACAAAATCAACTCTAAAACTTTTCTTGAGTTTTCCTATTTGGAGTTTTAAGAGTCTTGTATGACAGAACTATTGTTTTCGCTTCTTCTGTAGTCCCACACATTCAGTTTTGCTGCTAATGAACCAAGAGCAGATTCAGTTACTGTATAACCCCAATTTACTTCCAGAGTATCACCTATTCTACGTACTGAAAGAAGACGATGACAAAAAAAACCCCAATGTAGCTATGAAATTTAAAGTTACATTAAAATACATACACACCAGTAGAGTCAATTGAGGCACATCCTAACTCCACATAAACCTGTTCTCTTGACTTTTCAAATTTTATTTTTGACACTGTAAACAACTCTCTTTTTTTTTTTAAAAAAAAGTAATTTAGTTGATGATAATAGCTCTGCACAACTCCACCACCTTCCTTTCACTGTATCATTGTAAGGCATTGCATTTTGGACCATCAGCACCGTAGTGATCATCATCCATCATCTGAATTGAAATATAAAAATACAAGTACAGAGGGATACAAGACAAATTCAACTGCTGGCTTCAGAAGCTCACTTCTGCGGACCAGGCATAAAATACCAGAGACTGCTAATTAACATCAGTGATAGTGGCCTATGTATACGTGAAAAACTCACTTACAAAGAGCAGATTTTTACCAGGTTCTGCCTGAGAAACTATACTTCTCCCACAATTATCTGCCTCCATGTGCTATACTAGTGTACTGCATTATTTTCTTTTATAAAAAATAAATTTATTTTCTTTTATAAAGAATAAAAGAAACTTATTTTCTTTTATAAAAAATAAAGGTCACAGAAATAATGCTAGTGGTCAGCACTGCCAATAAAACCTTAACCCAGGTAATGTTCCTTGGTTCCCAGCACAGTCCCCACCTTCCACTGACCTGCCTGATAAGAAGCAATTGCAGCAGCAAGAGCATCCATTTCGCTTACATCGAAGTTAGGGGTTAGTGCTGCACACCGAAATAGAGTTGCAGTGCAAAACCAAGAGCCAGTACTGATGAGAAATGAAATTACTTTAAATCGCCTGGCAATTCTGAGTTAGCCAAGCAGAGCTGGAAGGTAGTGGCTGTCAACAGCTTTAGCTTCGGCCAATCCAAACACTTCATGAAGCAACAAAAGGCATCCTTTTCACTCCAGGATGACCTTCTAGATAAATTTTAGGTTGCAAAATGTTGAAATGTTACAATGGTTCTGCAGCGCAAACTCTTAGTGGACTAAATATAGATAGAAGCACCATTCTCCCACTGTTTCTATAATCTTCTGACTCTTAAAACCCAAAATTGTTCATTTTAATAACCTGTAAGTGAGTTGCAGGTCTAAATTCCAACTTCTCATTGAAAGAAGACCAGCAGTTCATAGAAATTTGTCAGTATTCAGACTAAGACAGATGTTTTCAGCGGTGGTTTTGGTTTACTCTTTTGATCAGTCAGGATCAGAGGAATTATGGAAGTGCACAGGGCAACAGATCGTCTAGCTAAGGTGTACCAGAAAGAAAGCACCTATGAAGGAAGTAGGAAGTTTTGACCATGACTTTCTCTTTCTTGCTTGCCTTTTCACCTGCTTTTTACAGCAGTAGATGACGCTCCTCAATTTTCAAGGTTCACATACACAGCTATGCCTGTCAATATATTTTCTTGTCCTCAGACGAATTGACATTGGTAAGATTCAGCTCCGTCTCAAAGTATTACAACCAGATATTAACTGCTTCTTGACAACTCTCACTCCAACACCACAACACATTGTCACTGACTGTCGGTACATATTTGCTTTATAGACACCTTACACTTTCAGCATGCTGCTACGTAACTGACTGGATTTTGGCTTAGCTTCCGTTGCTGGGATTGCTCCCAACCATATCAACATATCCACTATCAAACTTGCAGTTGGATTTGCGAACTAGCATGTTATTTCTCTACATATATTCTTATGCAATGACTACAGCAAAATCTAATAATCTCTTGAAAAACGTTTTCTGTTGACAAGGCCATTCAACTGAGGAAAGTAGATCTCTATCAACTAGAACTGTAAGGGACTAAGCTTAAATATTGCATGTTACAGAGAGACACGATGGCACAGACCCAACAGTTTCAAGGAGAAGTGAAGGGTGATGTCTGGAGGAGTCCAGACCAGACTAGCTTTTGGAACCTGCCCCACAGAAGACTCATTGGCCATGCTGTTGAGTTGATGATAGCTCTGATTAATGTCACAAACTGTGTTACACTGAAAATGGATTTTCCTCTGTTTGTTTTCAATCCCAATCCTTGCAAAAAGAGCAGGCTGTTGGTGGGACTTCAAGTAAGAATAAAGTCAGATACTGACAAACAAGGAAAGTTTACCCATACTTAACTTTCTATCATCTTGTCTTTCTTACATCTTTAAAGATCTAGAGTGGCTAGAAGTCTTTTCACACTTCTAAAAACAAAACTCCCACACCCTCCTCCTGCAAAAACTTTAAAATAGTTACTCTCTCCTCTATACTTCACATACTTGTCCTATCTGTGCCCCTTCCTGCTCTTAATCATCCTCAAAGACAGTAAAAGAAAAAAAACTTGAACTTTAATTCCTTTGACATTACAACTAAAGAGGGCAGCTAAAATAAGAAAAAATGAAATATTTATACAATATAAAAATTAAGATTAAATTGTGTTTAAAAAAATCTACCTAACCTGCTGTTCAAAACAGCAAAAGCAGAAATAAAATAATTAATCAGTTCTGACAACTCCTGAGGATTTTGTGACTGGCAACACTAAGATATTTTCTACTTCACTTGCAAATATCTTTTCATTCATGTATTAAAAATCATGTCTCAGTTTTTGAGTTGATGAAGGAAACAACATGCTCATGCCAGGTTTAGGGTTTCTTTACGTAAGTATCAATACTGCAGACAGCAGTTTTTCCCTCTGTGACTGTGGGACAGGGAAGACCATACAATTAACATTGTCACTTACACACAGTGTAAATAAAGATTGCTGATATCCTGCCATTTTTGCACAATCACCATTTGGATTAAAAAAAACCCTAAACCCAAAACATTTCTTCTTTTTTTCCAGATGAAAAATACTTCTTTTGTCTATGTATCTCAGGGAAGAAGGAAGAAGACACTGGTCTCTACCTGGATTTCAGAACTTGGATTTTACGGAACATCCTATCATGATGTTCTCCCCACATCACAATCCTGGAAATCTGGGTTGTTTCTTTCACATCATGAGATCAAGTATGTGAAGTGGAAATGTCTCTTCTTCTGGAAGAGCTGTTTCGATCTAGAGATGCTGCGCCTTTTTGCTCCTGCTGCACAACCACAGTTTGCCAGTGTGGAGAAAAACAACTGAGCTTTGGTGAAGAGGAGATGCAAGCTCGCTCACAGGAGCAGTCCAATCTTGGATCACAACTCTTACGCTGGCCTTGCACTAAAAGCTGACATTTTTTTCCATCACAGTATTCTGTACTGTTAACGTCCAAAGTGCTAACTGGGTATTTAATTTCATTTACGACAAAACTTAATAGAAGGAACATACAGTCTAAATCCTTGACTTGTTTTTTTTAGTCATGAGGGTTGAGATCTTCAATGTGCCAGGAGATGCTCAGTGGAATATTCTTAATTGCCTAGGTCTAATTCCCACTGAAACTTCCAATATCTTAAAAATCTGGCCTGTGGCTTTACCAGAGCTAAACACGACCAACAACATTCTTACTTTAAAGTTTCAATGCAATGTATGTATATTATCATAAGAAATTATTTTAAAATTATATTCAAACATTTTCAGTCTCCACTCATAAACTGGCACCATTTCTTATCCTTGAAATTTTGAAATGAGTTGTGCTGTATTATTTCATAAATGAAATACTTGTCAGTCAGAGAGATCCCTTCCTTTCCACTTATTCACTTTTGTTAAAAAATAAACTCTCACGTATTGCACCATATAGTGAGACATAGCTTCAAACAGGACCTTTTCTACAGACTTGCAAACAGTATAACGGAGGATTTTCTATCCTAAAATTCCTGTAATCATAATTTTTCTGAATACCTGAAAAAACCCCGGTGGTACAGGACCTACTGGCATGCCATCTCCTGGGGGAATGTTTCCTAGCACTGGACTGGGAGCTGCTGCAGCACTCTGAAAAGAACAAAGGGAGAATAAACCTTTGTCATTGCATGGTAGGCATTAAACCCCCCAAAAAACCCAAACCAAAAAAAACCCCAAAACCTGACCAAAATGCAGAAAGTAATTCTCTGGATATGTCACAATGTCATTGTTTCATCTGAAGGTAAATTAAAATTGTATAGTGTTTAGTCTTCGTTTATACAACTATAATGTTTTGTTAAAATAACAAATGTATGTTGAGGGGAAAGATGCTAGAGGTTGCATGGATATACAAATACACATCAGTTACATAAATCTTGACTAGATATTAAAATATATTGCATCTGAGTGTGTCTATATATATACACAATTGTGAATGTAACTTGCACACTTTTTTCTTGTATTATGTTTATAAACATCCTCACACATGCACAAGGATATAAATAGAGTATAAAGAAAGTAATTTATGCATTTTATCAGCAATTTCCAAGCACTTTAAAGATAAATTTCAGCAGACTGTAATATTCTTTCAGAACTACATCAAGCTTCAAAATAGGATTCTGTTACAAACAGTATAAGGAGTAATGCTCACGATTCTGCTGGTAATGCTTATAATTCTACCAGCCCCCAAAATAACCACCATGACAAATTAGAAGAATTCAGGTTATGTTTTTGGAATGGAAAAGAAAAAAGGGACTTCTAAGAAGTGAATCAGAGGACAAAATTAGTTAACTTTGCAAATCCTTCAGCTGGAATAAGCAAGTAAAGAATATTGCTTCTGGCAATTTATAAGCAGGAGATCATCACAAAAAGGAAAGCCAAACTGTTATTGTTGTCATGTATTGGAACCTCAATTACTTTTAATTTCTAGCAGTCTTCCTTCCTGCAATATGTTTCTGTAGGGCATAAGGCTGAATCACCTATAAAGGCTTACAATGTTCTATGAAAGTACTCATGCACACACAATGCATTGAGAGCCACTTGCAGCTTACTAATGACCTGCCAGTATCTGCCCTACAGAATATGAATGGCTTGTGTTTATTAACTTATCACTCCATTGTATGCTCACACTTGATATCCAAAAGATGCAGATCTGGAAATTGCATTTCCAGGT
This sequence comes from Burhinus oedicnemus, assembly GCA_008921705.1. Taxonomy (NCBI): domain Eukaryota; kingdom Metazoa; phylum Chordata; class Aves; order Charadriiformes; family Burhinidae; genus Burhinus; species Burhinus oedicnemus. Next base: position 1,331,232 of record VFFE01006977.1, on the reverse strand, counting down.
GTTTGGCACACTATCGAGGAAATTAAAGAATAATGCTGGAAAGATTTAAAAACTGGCACAAAGAAGGGCTGACCTTTTTAAACCAAGCAGAAAGGAAATATTCAGTTAATTACCACAAATTTTTCAATGGCTTAAGCTGTGCTTTAGAATTAAATTTCTAAACAACTAGCAGTAGCATATTTAGCATCTAAGCTGTATGTTCTTTCCAAACAAAAGTATAGAACATATCATTAAAATACAAAGACTGCAGAAAGTGCTGGCTTCAGAACTGAGTGCAAGACTTTGATTCACTAGTAAACCCTGTAATAAAGGGTCTTATTTATGCAAGCATCTTGTCTGCGGGATCAGTGTTACAGTTACAGTTGACAGAAAAATCCAGTCAGGTGAGCGGGATGTAGCAAACACTTTTGAGTCATAACACCTTCTTGTGAGAGGCTACCACAAATCAACCAAACTGGTCTATAAAGCTGTAGCAAATAAAGACAGTTCCCTGCTAGCTACTGCCATTCTTTGAGCACTGCCTAAAGTTCATGGTACTGGAGTACGATGCCACCTAGATGCATGCAAAATCATGCGACTCTCTGGAAGGTCTCAGGTACTTCTCTCAGCTCTGTTGCAGTATCTGGGCCTCCCAGAAAGAGAGGGGGGGAAAAAGCAGGTGGTGTGAACTACTGAAGAACACAATAATTCTGTTACCGTTCCTTTCTTTTGCACAACTTCTGTAAATATCCACTAATTACTTTCAGATTATCTGTATTTCCAAAGGAAAACAGAAGAGAATGCTTTCAGCTTTTTTTTTTTAAACAAAAAAATGACCTGTTTAAACTGAGCATCAGGTAACAATGTCAAGTAAAATCACGACTAGGTGCAGACACAGTTTGAGTTAAGTATGTTAGATCTTACTTCCATATGTACAGGTTTTCTAGATGAAGAATGACAACAGTAGCATCACTGATGGAGAAAATCAATGATGTTAAAAGCCTGAGCATCTTAAAATGTCCAAAATAGCCTGCGCTGCAGTCTCTGACTAAGAAGGAGTAGCCCATTAAAGGGGCACTAATAATGATGAACCTTATTACAATATCATCCCTCTTTGCATACTAATTCCTGATTGCCCCTATGCTATCTTAGCTGTGTCCGTCTCTACCGGCCACGTAATATGCACTGTAGCATGTCCAGTGGAGCCGATGCTACAGAATAAAGCCTTTGAATGGACTATAATAAATCACTGGGCAAATACATCTCAACAGCATGAAGCCAGATAGGCAAAGTTCTGTTAAGTTGCGAGATCTTAGAAAAAAAGCGAAGCAGCACCTTCTCCGATACAGAAACAGTTTTCAGAAGCCTCCCATCCCAGGTTCCCTCACTCCTACTCACATTACTTAAATTAAACTATACCAGGAATTAATGCACGTCAGAGCACCTCCATGCACTCAATGGGTCTTAGATGTCCCCCTCAACTACGGCCTCTGCCAGAGCCCCCAGGTTACGAAAGGATGCTTGCAACAGAAGGAGGGAATGACTTCTCAGTATGTGGTGCTCCTATAGGGATACAGGGATCTGCCCCTGTGGAGTTCATGCTGTTTCTCACACTTTGAAAATCACTTTAAAAAAGAAAAATGGCAAAATACACTTAACAGTTTAAAAAAGGAGAGAGAAGGAAATAATGATTATTTCAAAATGGGGGGGGGGGGAATATTAAAATTATATCTGTGAATATATATCTATATACATCTGAACATTTAAGAACTTACATCAGGTAGATCAATAAACAAACCTGCAACTGCTGCACCGAAATAGTCTTATTTATTCTATCCTGATGAATTATTCAGTTCTTTTTTCAGAGTCCCACAGCAAACCATGGCTTCTTTTTGCATTCATTACAAGTTGTTCATCATTTATACTTCAATTAGTTTGACATTTTAAATATTTGCAATTTCCTTTCTCTGCTTTTCATAAAAAGATGAAATAGGAAAATTTAAATGGTCTAATCTTTTTGTACAGTATCTTACCTCCTTAAAAATGGAAAACTGTATTTGCTTTTGCAACTAAAATGCTGAATTTATGGTATCTCTTTACAATTATTAATTAAAATGGTGTACTTGATTGAAACTTCTTGTGGTCATTCTTTGCTCTACCTAAGCTGCTCTCAACAATGTAAAAATAGATTACTAAAAAATTAAAACTCGTCATGGTTTAGGCTGGTTTTTACAATCAAGAAATCATAAAGTAAATAAAAAATAAAAATAAAATAGGTTAGTTATTCAATTAATACAGTATCTGAAATACAAAAATCCAGAGAGAAGTCTGCAACACATAGGTCATGTTTTCAGGCTATCACAGTTAGGGGTTTATGACATATGCTGACAGAAGAACTCCATTTGCAATTAAAGAATTTTGCAAAGGAAGGACCTGATTTTATGTATAAAACTCCTCATCTGGCTCGTTCACTAATCTGGGCATTTAATTTCAGGTATTTTGCTTAGAGTAAGACATCCTTATTTTTATCCAAAGAAGAAGTTTACCATGTTAGTCAGTTTTTCCATGAAAAGGAGATTCGTAATTTTTTAGAAGTCTACTTGATGATGAATGATGTAATCTACTTGGTGATGGATGAGAGAAGTTGGACCTCACATATAAGACAGATCTATGGCCACTCTTGGCCACTCAATTCCCTCATCACCCAAGCCTCCTCCATAAAAATCGTCTACATCAGCCCTAAATCTGCTGAGTTAGCTGGACAGTCCTAGTTCCTGCTGAATTAGTAGAGGTGGTGGGTACCCCCTTCTTCAGCTGCATCAAGCATCAAGCCAGTGTCTCCTGCTACTGGCTTACTTGGAGGCAGTGTCTTCTGGGGCAAAGCATGAGCACGTTACTGGAGTGCTGTGCTGTGAAGACCACACAAGGAAAAGTCGCTGCTGGACTCCAAGCAGAGACAAGGTAGTGCCTCTAGATGACACTGAAACTACTGGCATCAGTGTTGATGATGCAGGCAAGTTTAAACCCCTATCTTAGGATTTAACGAAGCTCAAATTGGCATCAAAGAGGAAGAGGGAGCAAAAGTTTGTTCAGAGCACAGCAACAGTGTCAGGATGAAGGAGCAACATCAATAACTCTGGCTTGGAAGAAGGTATGGAGCTAGACCTAGTAAGGCACAGATGCTTGCCAGTGCTGTCAGGTGTGCTAGCTTGAGTCTCTCTCTTGAAAATACATTATTTCTCTAGGGAGAGTCTGAAAGTTAAAAAGTCAATTTTCCCTTTTAAAGATGTTTCCTCTCGCTATATGCACAGTAGCTGCAACTGTGCTTTCCCACCCTCCACAATACCTCCCATCATACAGCACAGACAAATGAGGCGTGCCTGAGAACGCTTTACCGTCACCCTGAGTTGTCACTCTTCCATATATTGCTGGAAGCAACTGCCTGTTGATGCTTCTATGGGTGATCTCCAGGCTGATGGAGCCTCTGAAAGATGGCCCTTATCACCTACTATTGGGTTAAAAAGGGGTGCTCTCTGGAAGGGCACTGCAATGCCTACCTAGAAGGTCCACACTGTTTTGCAGCATGGCTTGATGCTTGGTCAGTATGATGCACCCCAGGGTGAACACATGAAAGCAAATTAGCAGCTTCAGTATGAATATTTAAAAATTTTCATGCTGGTAAAATTTTGTAGCATGGAATGCGTCTGCGAGCATCCGGGAAGAACAAATTTCCAACCTGCCTTCACGAGTTCTACAAGCTGAATCGTCTGGGCACAAACATCCTCTTGCAGAACTGGCTGTGAATTACCACAACTGCATGTTGTATGCACTATTTTTCTGGGTTCAAGGTCAAGAAAAAACAAATGAACCCAAGAAACTGTGTTTATACCAGATCTCAGAAGTACAAAGCCTAAGCAGCACTTGCTGAAAGTACTCTGTGGTGTAGGAACTCACTGAAATCTTTGCGTTTGATCATTCCAAAATTTCGTATCTGATTTTGACTGATAATCAGAAAAAACTGCTAACGTACTCTAAACTACTGTAAGCTATGCCAGACATACTTTAGCTTTCTTTCCTCTTCCTGAATCCCGCTTCAGGGAGAAGTTAGGTCATGAGAATTTTGGCAAGATCTTCAGAAATAATAATGCTTAAATCAGTTTCTCTGAAATACAGGTTTTTCATCAAGAGTGACATTTTCATATGAAATCTACTACAGCGCAATTCTGAGAACTAGCCATATTATATACGCAGTATCATTTTACATTTCATCTAAACCTTGACATGACTAAGGCATATTCACTGCTCAAGTTCAAGTACTGAAATATAGATACAACTTGCATTTAACGTGGTGTTACGGATCATTTTGATTCTGTAATAAATAAACAAATTATTACTTTATTTTAAAATCACTGAGGTCTCTAACCTAAATGAATTTAGATGTCTTTTGAAAACTATGGTCTAAGAATTAATATTATGTTTTCATATATTCATATATGCAACCAAAATACACAGTAACCAGACAAAAATATTCAGACACGGAGGATATTAATACAATCAGCTGAATCAAAACAAGAGCAGAAATATTCAGCATATCAGGTTAGCTTTGTATATGTTCATATGACATTAATGCACAGGTATTACACAAACTGCACAGCGAAGGATGGATGTGAGGAACAACAAAGGGAAACTACAACCGCCGTTGGTACCAAGTTTGAAACACTGATGACAGCAGCATACTGTTGGCAGGAAAAGCGGAAAATGTTTAAATTTTGGTAGGTATCTCCTTGAAATCCATGCTGCAAACTCACACTGATGCTAAGCATAAATAAGACTCTGCTAGTCAGTTGATAGCTCTGAGATGAATGTACAAGTAAGTTCATATGAAAGTCAAACGTCTTTCCAAATTAGTATTGCTTAATTCATCACATCCAGCAATGCCAATTAAGAGAACTGTAAATAAACACAGGAACAGATGACATTGGGGCATCGTGTTTAGCTGTGACCAGTCCGTGATGCACCAAAAGCGCAATACTAAGAGAAAAATAATCCAAAAGCCAACTGTCTATTTTTGTCACTTTCTCATACTCTCCTTTTCCAGCATTTTTGTTAAGTTAAGCACAGCATTCTGGTTGCTTTCCCATAAAGGTACGGATATGTATAATGGACAAAAATGTAACTACTTATCACCAACTTACTAGTTATTATCTTAAAGAATACCTTCTAATTCACCATATTTCATGCCTTCTCCAGCTTACTGCAAACAAACAAGACACTAACTGAACAGACACAGACGTGCAAAATTGTGTATTATGTTTTATCACATTTTACTGAGCATTTTTGATATAACTATGTTGTCTTCTTTAGGAGAACACTTAAAAAATTTCTGTTTCTCTTTTTTTCCTGAGGATGAAGGATAAATATTTGGTACTACTTTTTCAAGTTCATGAATTTAGGAAATCATGGGAGTTAGAAAATTTAAATTTAATTGGGGTTTTTTTCTGAAAAGACAAATGATTCTTACTATTTCCATTACTATTTCCAATCACATTTACCATGTGCTTAATTTCTGGTCACTGATAGCTTCAAAGTGCCAGACATACTGTAGCCAATGTTGTAACAAGATCAGCAAATTTCCATTTGTAAACACTTCAACTTGTAACTGATCAAGTATTTCTAGACCATTACCTAGTGACTACAATAGTGCTTCGTTATTTTTTACCCACCACAAGCCAGGGAAAGAAATATTAAGAAGAACTACTACACTGATTAACCCCTAGAAACCTCATTTTCTCCAAGATAAAACTACTCCACAGTCTGAACAAAAAAAGAAAATAAAAAAATGTAAATAAGCTGTTATTCCTTTTACAGATCCTTTGAATGCTCAGCTGCACACAAAAGAACCATAACCCCTATACTGAGCAGCCGCGTTTTACTTAAAATGAATTGAATACCTTGCCCCAAAAGCTATTTCATCACATTGATGGAAGCAAGCCATTTGAAAGATCTGAATCACAAGACATAATTAATTCTTGATTTAGTTCCAGTCATATATATTTATCTAAAATGTTTACTTTTTGTTCTGTAATAGGAAGGCATTCATGTGACAGTAGTAGTCCAAGAACTGTAATTGTAGAAGGTCATAATGTTATTCCTCGTAACTTCCAATTTTTCCTCAAATTGCAGCTCCTTACAGTCTGATCTGGACCCTGGCATTGTATTTCTGTTCACACCATCTTATACGTTCTTATGAGTGATAAAGAATATATAATGTCATGTAACAATAATTCTATTAATAGCCAAGTTGTGTATCTGTTATCAGAAGAAAAAAATCACATTTAGTGTTTTGGTTTCCTCAGTTTACTTCAGCAGACTTGTTCACTTCATGAAGACCTGTTGATGAAGATGGTATGCTCTGGGACTCCATCCATTCTGCTCCTCCCATAAACTAATCCTACCCCCAAAACAACCTCACTGTAAGCAAAGCTTCCCCATATCTGAAGTAGGATTACAGTTTGTTTTACTGTATCCAATCTGGGGTTTTCATTCGACTTAGCTGAGATAGTGAAATTCTATTACAGAATTGAAAACCAGGTATTAGGTTGGAAGTACACTGTTAAGGGTAACAGCAATTATTTTTAAGGAAAGCCTTGCTATCAATGAATAAAAGGATTTCAAACTCTTGTCAAAAGACAGCATTTCAGTCCTGTCTCTCAGCTGCTTCTTCTTCGCTTATTTAGAATACAATTACTGGACAAAGATTTCTCTGAAGTATGGTTATAAAGAAAAGTTATTTTAAAATGAACCTTTATTATTCACTGGAAGTTACTACAATGACTCTTATGCATAGGTGTCAACAAAATGTTCACTTAAAAAAAAAAAGGTGCAAAAATAATTTGTGTTTTAAATATCATATGTCTGTCCATTCTTTTTCAAACTTCAAGAGAACTACACTTAAAAGCTGAATACTTGGCTTTTCCTATTTTCCTATGAAGACACAAAAAATAAGAGTAACATTTCAAATAATGTTTTCGGACAATTTTCTAGGAAAATCGGGGCATTCATTTCAGCTTAATTCCAAGCCCTATGTTATTTAGTAATGTATACCTATGTACAAAATCAAAACACCAAAGGCTAGCCAACTGAGTTATGTTACACTTTCGATAAAATGCAACAGTATTATCAGATTCATCAGTAATAACCACGCTGCTGACAAGTTAAAGGCACTTGAGGACACAAAACACTGTTGTTGCAGCTTGGAGCCGAGTTGCAGTGATATTTCAATGAAATGACTTCTTTCCAGAAGTGACACTTACACCCCTCCTCCAGATTCCCTGGAGACCAAGACTGCTTCAGTCTGCTTGCTTAACAACCGCAAAATACTCAATGCTCTATTTTTTTTCCAAGCTTCACCTCCAGATCACATCTTTGTTGAATAACTGACATCGCAGACCATAGGTTTAACCCACTGCCTTCCTCACCACGAGGGATTTGAACAAAGATGTGCGAAGATGCTTCTCCTAAAAAGGAGTTAGCTGGAAACCGATCATAAATTGTTTAACTTACATGACGTGTATCCCATTGAATTTTTCAATCTGTCTTATGAGATTGAAGCATTGCTTTTACAGTTAAAATTGCTGAAATACAAAACTGCATCTATCGTCTTTTCTCAGCATTAGGACTGCAAAAAAGAGAAATCTTGCTGCAGATTTTTTAATACACACAGCCAAATATGGCCAGCTCCTGAAATTGTTACTCCAAATAATTTTAAATGGTGACTGATCATATGGCATCCTCTCCGATCAGGTCAAAGCTAGGTATTCAAAGCTAATTTTTAAAAATGCCGTGCTTATGAGTTTCAGTAATACTCAGACGATCACTGTGCTTAAGCCATGACATACTCACTGCCAGTCTTTTCTTCCCGCTCCAAACATGCTCCATTTTGTTCTGTTGATGCTCTACAGAAAATTCACCGTCGGTACAATTGTGCTAGCTAGGCTAGTACGACAAGACTATCTTACACCCTACCTTGCTCTAGTAAGTAAGCTGGTTGGCAGAGTGTCTTTTAATAATTTAATTACTCTAGTTGTCAAACCTATTTTGTTTTCCAAAGATTTTAAGATTGCCATAGTATTGTATTCCAGTTCTCATTCCACTCCACACAACAGACAAGTGCTCCCCCATTTTAAGAATATAGTGATTAATAACAATAAGATTAAAGTTCCCCTGCATCCCTCTGTCTTTTCCAAGTTATGGAACACAAATGAACAAATATGCTATGAGCTGAAAGACTGAATTTTTGTTTAAGAAATGCAAAGCAGACTGGTTTGGGGTTATCCTTCGGTCACCCGGGAGTGATTCATCAATCTTGGCAATACGTGCACACTTTCAGAAAAATACAAAAGAAAACTCAGTAATTCCCTCTCTATCCAAAATGTTGTTTTGTCTCCATATGTAACTAGCTGGAAAAGAAAGCATACACACAAAACCCTAAATTTTATTTCAGAAGGAGTTACACTGCAGAATTTACCTTATGATGAAACTCTCAAGAAATCTCTGCTAAAAAAATACTATATTTGGGTGTTCTCATCTGGATCTTCATGTCACTAAACTCCTCTTTAATAACTATTACTAAAATACTAACTACAGATATATCTCTGTCTTTTTCAGGGCTATGCTGAAAATGCCATTACTGTGTCCTAAAACATGAAAATATGTGACTTCACAATATCGTAATATTGACAGCACATTTTCATAGACAAATCATACTGAAGCAGCCATTTGGATCTTCTGAACATAAGCTCCATTGTTGATCAAGTTACCGCTATGTAGCACAATACATACTTTTCTTTAGAGTCTCTAGCCTGAATTTCATGAACTTAAAATCGGTGGTATTTCTTGTGTATACGGGTGCTGGAAAATAAATGCTTAATTCCCTAACAAATACATGTTCATTTTAAGACACCGAAAGACTGCAATTAAAAAACCACTGCACAATATTATTATTCTTTTGAAGAGATTTCTCTGTTTTTCTTAAGAGTGAAGTTGTTCCCTAAATATCCTGAAGTTAATTCTATAAGCAGAAACGTCATCACAAGGCAAACGTTTTCAAGAAAATAACAAGCATCTGAAAATGAAGGATAGATGCTGGAATATCTTAATTTCCATATAACCCCAAATAAAGCCTTTACGAATACTTCCCCACCATGCAAGACTAGCTAGCCCAGTGAGGCTCATCTCCTCTGGCTCCCTCTACAGCCACCACAAAGAGGAAGCTGCTCCACAGACATCCTCTGGAAGAGTGCATCTTTTCCCGTCATCCACAGAGGGTGTGCAGGGAGACCAGCCTTACCAAGGCTGAGGTTCACCTTTGTGAAAACCCTCCACATATTCAAGCATTTTTAGTTTAACTGAAGTGTTGGATGCAATGTATGGTGCATAGCATTTTCAACAAAAAATGGTCCACTAGATAGGGCTTTTCAAACATGCCTGTAACTTGGGTTTTCATGACAGCTAGAATGTTGAATTTTTAATATTCAAGTCTGAGAAAAACATTGCCAATTAGAAGAAAAATATAATAAAGTTAAAACTCATGGAAAGCTAGCCTGTAAAGTATCTCATTTTTCTCACATTATCTGAATATCTATCTTTGGATAAAAGTAACTTGTTGAGCACAGAGTTAACACCTCTAGGTGCTAAAATAGAATTAAGTACTGTGCTTATGAAGACCTAACAGTTTCATGCTGGTGACTACTTGCTATAAAGCAGTTATCTTGGGTAGTCTACCAGTAACAAGAGCCCAAACTGCTACCCTGCGGGGTACCAGAATTCAAGAAAGAGGCATCCATCCATACTCAAGGGACAACAGAGGCAGAGGGCTCAGTCCTCTGAGGACCTACCTGTGTAAGGCTTTTTAGATGTTACTCTAAATGCTTCAGTATCTGAAATACTCTGCCTGTATCTCAAACACTTTCTATCTGGAATGGCGATGTGATGCATATGTCTGAGACTTTTATTTAAATTTAGGATATGGGTAAAAAAAAAACAACAACAAAACAACAACCACAAAATGACCAAACAAACAAAAACCAAAAAACAACAAACAAACAAACACAAAATCAAAAAGTAAAAAAAAAAAAACAAACCAAACAAACAGAAAAAAAGGCATTTGAAACCCAGCAGTTCTTCTGCTGCCCCACCAAAGAAGCCAGACAGAACAGCAGTATCCCTAAAGTTAAACACAAATGGGTTACCGCACATACAAAAACCTAAACCCTCTCCTGTCTTTGGGAATTACATACAGTGCCTCATGCGAGAAAACAACATCTGTGAGTGCCCAGCACGGCTTGCTGGGGACTTGAGCCGGGAACTAACAGCCTCACCGGCAAAAGCCCCGGCCTCAGCCACTGTACACTCTCTGGGTCCCCAAGTCACACTGCAAAGCAGGTAACACCCAACTGGTTGTCTCAGGTTGCTTCTCCTCAGGGAACCAATTATTTTACACCCTGTGGTGTGAAAATCCATAGTGGTGATAATGAGAACTTGAGTCTTTTAGGGTTAACTAGCTCCTACAGCTCTGAAACACACTTTCAAAACCTTAAACTTTCGCTTATTTTATTATTATTGATGTTTTTAAGTAGGGCCCACACCGACACCGACGTGGCCCTTCCTCCAGGCTGCCAGCAAGCCCTGGACGTGGGGAGTGGAGTCAAGGCACCTCCTTTCCTGGAGAGATGCTGATTCACCCCCCCACCGCACTTACGCAGCCAGCTATCCCACCCAGCTGGTCCCGTTCTTCTGCGGACTGCCGCGTCACCCACACAGGGAATGCCAATATTAATAGTGTATTCTTAAATACATAGGTTATACACGGAACAAAAGACAAGATCCAGGTGATTTAAGACTAATTGCCAAAAATTCTGCTTCATGATGTAATTCTTCATTGCAACCCATGAAAAAAAAGTAATCAGCTAAAACCAGGAATATGGTATGAAAAACTCCCTTCACAAACTGGCAGAATTATAAGCAGCTGAAAACAGTCAGGCAGCTGTCATAAAAAATGGTGCTATCCAACCTTGCCTGTAATAAACATTTATACATGCGTAGATTGCATATAGATACAGATTGGCTTTAAATGTGAATTATGGGCATACGTATCTTCTCTGAAGATGCACATACTACGGGGAAGGAACCTTTACAAAGTAAAGCAAGTATAAAAAACATTATTTATATAAATAAGTCAGGTCACATAATACCGATCCGAAACAAAGGAAGCACATTTTCCCAGGCTCCCTAACAAAGCGTGTGAGTGCAAACCGAACTGTCACGGTCACCTTCGCTTCAGCACAGTGTCTAAGCTGACCTAAAAGACTAGAGATAAATGTTAGTATTTACTGGTTGCAATAATCCATATTTCACTATACATAAAAACTGGCTTCTTCCTCTCAGCTAACACAGAGGCTTGCAGGAAGGGAAGTACAGACAGATCCAGTTTAGCTCTGTTCACTGAAGAAAATTATCTAAAGTGGAGGAGAGCAGCTAGACAACCATGCGCCACCTTAACACCTCCCAGACCATAACGCAACAGCTATTTTAACGCAACAGTTATTTTAAGCTCAGGTTAAACCACAGCAGTCTAAGAACTATGTGATGTACAGGCTGGTAACAAAAGAAAATAAGAATTAAAAAAAACAAATTGAAGCCTACTCCCCATCCTAAACTAACAGAAAAAAAACCCAAAAAACAAAACAAAACAAAAAATTGAAGGCTTCTCCCTTAAACTACGACAGTAAGAGGCATTTTCCCTCCCCATCCTGACTCCAGTACATCCTTCTATGACACTATTTGTCTCTGATAGCAAAAACCCAAGAATTTCTCAGCCAGGTTGGTTAATTATAGAGAGCTGGCTGGTCCCAAGTGCTGTGCTACCAGGAGATAATATAAGCTACAAATTGCTGAAGAAAACTAGCACTCTAGCGGTGCCCCCTACTATCAGGTAAATAGCCTATATTACGCTGGGGAAGCTGGCAGTGGCGATACAGACGTTTGATAGGAAATTATACAGCTCTTGCTATCTGCTGATAAGATTCACATCAGTAAGTGGTGGAGAGCTGACATTCTTCTTCCTTCAATCTTAAACGGGGGAAGTTTTGACAAAGTAAGACCCATTTGTAAAAGACAGCGGCTGAGCTGCCAGATATGAGGTTTACATCCACGCGGTGTTTTGTCAACAGAACGAGGGAAATGCAGCATTTACTGGGATTTCCTCTGAGTGACAGCCAAGGCAGAGAACTTTAAAGCTCATCTAACCCATCATTTCTTCTTCTTTGTTTCCACTTCTAAGGCTTCAAATCCCCAGAAACAACTCCAGCCTTTTTGCTCTCCAGGGACTTCAGCTCATCTTAAAAGAATAATCAGGTTTCTGCAGGCAGAGGGTGCCACGGAAGGGATACCCACAGGTAGTACAAAACCCTGCAAAACTGAGTTAGCATAAGGTAACAGTGGATAATTAAGTAGTACTTCATTTAACTGCTTAATCTACCTTAGTAGCCTCAACACAGCGAGAGCTGGCGAAAGGAAAAGGATGTAGATTTCTGGGATGTTTACGCTGGTTCTTTTGCAAATTACTTCAGCAAAGCTTAAACCTGCTAACCTGTATGCTTGATGTCCTTCATGCCCTCAAGTTCATGTGAACTGAACAGCTACTACATTTAATTTTCCTTGTGAGTTACCGCTCCCCAACGTTGCAGTGCACCACTGTGACTTCGCTTCATTAAAGTGCTTTGGGAACTCAGACTGTGAACACTTGTGCTCACAGTGACTTTCCAGGGTCTATTTTCTGGAAAAGAGTCCATTTTCTCATACCCTGTGAATACTACTCTCATCAACATTGTGCTAATCAAAATTATATGCAATAAAGGCTGCTCTCCTTACTTTCTAACCACTCTATTCAATACCTCTTTAAAATGGATTGTAAGACCAATACCTTCATTCTCAAAACTGCCCATATTGTACAGAAAATGCTTCGTACAGTTTGTTAGCAACAAATACTGTTCTGTTACAGGTTTTTTTCTTATTCCTGTTGTCCTGTTATTTCCTTCATACCAGCACTGAGGTATGAATAAGGACAACATCACAAATATTAATGGACACCAAACAGTGTCAGAGCATATAAGCTGGACAAAGAAAACAATATGGGATTTTTTTGATAACTTAGTAAGAAGCAGGTTCAAGAGATACTAGATAATAAAGTTTTGAGTGCCAGGAATATACAATTCCTACTCAGGTATCCTTCATCTGCTGCCTAATTAATATGTTACCACTCCAGCCTTGAAATGTAAGAGCAAAGAGCTGAGTTTGCACAGCAGAAGGATAACCAAAAGTTTATTTTTTCTCTTAACGGCCCCAGCTTGGGGTTATTCGTGTATAGATTTGTGTTTGTGGCATATTATATACTGGTTTTGCTAGGTATGCTGTACATGGCAAGAATCCCATTTAGCACAACTATTTTGGGTCACTGAAAGTCCAGCTATAGCTAGACTGAATGAAACAACTTGTAATTTCCAGAGTGAAAAGCAGTCCAAAACACAATAGCAATTGTGTGAAAAGGTAACAAAATTCTGGGCTTAAATGTATACAATAAGAAGCTTGGACAAAATGTTTAACTTCTCAGGCTGAGGTAACACTGTCCCAATTTTTATCAGCCATAGCAATGAACTTATACAGCCTTCCAATTATTTTTTAAAATCCTCCTTGATGCATAGAACAGCGTGCAGTTTTACCATGACAATGATATATGCACACTTGATAAGGCACTGTAAAAAAACAGCTTGCATTTTATTACTTGATTCGGTGTAACCATTGTTAAATTCTTCTCATCCTCAGCAACCCTCAACTCTACCAGTGCCTATTCCTGTGATACTTGCCAAGCACTCTAGTTCTGAGTGTATGGGTTATTTGGGGGAAAAGAAGGGTTTTAAAATAAAAAAAAACCCAGTGGTTTTGTCACAATATAGTGCCAAGACAAAATTACGTGAGGCAAGGATAGGCTGTACCGGATTTTCAAATTTAAGTTGTGCCATAGCTGGCACATGAGGAGAAAGACGTTGTGTGGCTGCAGGAAGACTCAGGGCTTACTCAAAACCCCAGATTTGGGGTAGTCTTCTTCAGCTGCTGCAGAGCTCCCCTCCAGCTGCAATGGATGCTGCTGGGACCCGACAGCGATGCTCCCCACACCTGCCAGCAGCTGGAGCCTGGGAGGTTTGCTTTGGGTGGCCTTCGGAGGTCCAAGGAGGAAAGTGGAAGATGGCAAGGCAAGTCTAGGACTGATGGCAGGGAAGGTAAAGGCAAACAGTCCATTTAGTGCAGTTCTGAGTCACCTCCAGCCTCATAATTAAAGAAGAAGAAAACTGCAGTACAGGACAGAAAGTTCAAAATACTCCTGCAAAAACTGCTTGTTTGTCTCAAAATTGTCTTGTAACCAACATTTCACTTCAGAGACGAAAATGTTTTCCACAGGCAACCCTCCCCCTCGCACTTTTTAGGCTGTTGCTTTTGGCTGAGGCCGCTGTTACAACAGGAAATAAAAATTATATTACTCAGGAAGGAAGCTAATGAGTTTCCCCTCCCCCAAACACCATTAGGCACTTCCTGAATAAAGGAGAAGCACATTAATATAAAGAATGGTGGTACGTAAGTGACCAGAAGCTGAGCCTGCTGTATGATTAAAGCTACATACAGATTCTGGATGGACGAAGAATACCAGGTCAGCTTCTCTAATGCACCACCACCATTCCACCGCCTTATAATGTTTGTGCCAGAGTGCTTTGCCCATTCTGCTTTTAAATGACTCAAGAGCAGTGATGCTTTCATCACTTCCTCTGGGAGAATATGCCAGGCCATAGAACAGCTCCTTGTAAGGAGTGTTTTCCATGCACACACTTACAAGTTACCCTATTCATGTGTTTTATTGTTTTGAATTTAGGGCTGCTTACTAAAACCCCAAATCTGGGTTTTTATTGTTTGTTTTGTTTTGTAGATTTTGGATGTTCTCTGGACTGAGGGATTTCCCAATCCGGGAAATATCCAAAGCCTGAAAAATAAACAAAATACCAAACACCAAATTTATGGAGGCTTAGTGACTAACTCTGCTGTGTTATTAACATTCAGCATTATTCAGCTTTAAAAAATGCAGTAACTTTTTCAGTGAACAGAATGTAAATATTTTTGCATCTATCTATGTTAAAGAAATTATATTAAGACTTAAGTCAAAATCATCAAGTTTTCCATATAGTTAATCTGTATAATGTGTTTCAGACTACAGTTACTTTAATTCATTCTTGGCCTGTTCTGGTTTTGTTTTTTTTAATGAAGTTACTGCAAGTAATTTGAGAGGTAATTCTGCAAAATGTAAGTAAGCACCATCTGAAGTGAATTAAATACAAAAAAGTGAAGTTTTGCACCCGTTTAAAATCTTCACAGGATCAAACCTTCCCTGTAGAAGAGCAGTGTTCCCTTAATGGTGTGATCACAAACACATGAAATATGTGAGGTTATACCTATTCAGCATGAGTTAGGCTTTTCTGATCACCGTGAAAGCTACGGGTGTGTTTCCAGGACAAATGCCCACGTGCCATGTGGTGTTTCATGTCAACTGGCATGACCTCTTGGGTGGCACCAATGTTCAATGGCACCTTGTCTTTTCTTCTCTTTTCCCCCCATTATTTTAAAGACAGCACCTGCAAAATCCACTTTTTCTGCTTTGGCTTATTCTGTTCTCACTTCTTTTTCTTTCCTCTTCAATAAATTGCTTGTTTCCTTGCCTTCTTTACATTCCTCTCAATGCCTTGGTCTGCTACTCTTTTTACCTCTTCTGATTTAGTTTAGTTGCTGAGATTTAATATGATGCTAAAAAAATTAACTGAATTTTTGAGTTTAACTCTTACTGGAAAAAATGAATTGGGAATAAAAGTGCCCCTACTGGTACACTGTCTGGGCCATACGCACAGTAGCACACAGTCCTCATCAGAAAAAAAGATAAAGTTAATGAGGACAGAGCAACTGCTTGCCATAGATTCTCCCAGTGTTTGTACTCTCTAATTTCTTCTGTATTGAAACACTGGCTCAGAATTATTTTACATGCCATTTAGTTATTTTAATTTCAAACAACACCTAAAATGTAGACAATAAAATAATTAAAAACTAAAGATAATTTTAACCTTACACATCCTTTTCCTAGTGTTGCAATACATGTATTATTTTATTGTCCTTTTATTATAAAATAGGGCCATTTCATAATCACACTACAACATTTTGGAGTGTGTCTCACGCTGCGATCTTAACATTTCTCCAGTAGTTGAGACACTTGGCTTTTCATCTTCCAAGAATTTTAAGACACGGCAATATGCCAACATGAGACAGTGACTATTTAGTCTCAAGATTTAATTACAGAACCTTATTTTTTAAAGAGAAATCACACGAGCCCGTACGCCATGTTTAAAACAACAAAAATGTGTCACTTAATCTGTACTGATTAAATTCCTTTGCTACTCATTGCAGATGAACACTGTATTAGTGATGCTAATGTGCAATATTTAAAAGGCAAAAAAAAGAAAACCTTCCTTCCCAATTTGCTGACCCACTCAAGAAGTACAGCTATTATTTCCAGCCAAAACTAACAGCCTTTGGCTACAAGATTTCTGAACATACCTAAACAGTGTTTTGAACAACAAAACAAGCTTAAATTATTGAAGAGAATTCCTCCATGAAGTAGGAAGACAAGCTGGACTGAGGCCAACACTGCTAGTCAGTTTTAACCAGGTTTTGTTCACAGTGACCCCACCAAGCTGGAGCCCTGCAGACTGGAATGCCTTCAGACTCTGCAGCGTGGACAGAAACAATCAATACATCACTCCCAGCAAAATAAGAAGTCCATACATGCATAAAGCCTTTCACATCTCTTACTCTCCAGGAATTAGATGTTAGTGAATGGTTAAATTTCAGCACTTGTTAATTCCACAGAAAAGCAGAATAACTCTGCAAGGAATTAATGCTAAATTAACCAAAAACTCTAATTATTTTTTTCCCCCCAAACTGATTGCTTTTTTAATGCTTGCAACACTCAAAACATTATATACTCTAACTTCGTTCATGAATGTATCTTGTTGATCATGTTTCTTCACACTCCTCACAAAGCTTGTCATTAATCACCTGCCAAACACCCAACAGTTTGCAGCTCCTTACACAACAGAGCCTCTACATCTGTGGTTTCTGATACCAGCGTATTGTCCTAATATCAGCAAAAACTGTAAATACACAGAACGTTTCCCCACAATTTTTCTTATCAGTTGTAGCTAAGCAAAATAAAGTCTAAACCTCACACAACCCCCCAAATCATTATCCCACGACCCAACCACCATTTTTTCTTCGTTTAAAAGCCAATAAACATTACATTAAAACATGAACATACTAAACCATTCAATTTTTCTGGTTATTTTTGCTATTAACATGTTGCAAAGCCACCAAAATAGACTAAAGATCATCGTAAGATTAGAAAGGTTTCTAAGTAGCACAGGCATTTGAAAAGTACTGTATTCTCCAGGGTACAGCCCTCCACCTCCCCTGCAGGTGATGCTCCAAGCCTGCTAGCCCCAGTCCAAAACAATGTGTGCTTAGTTCTCTGCTACAGACAGCAAACATAAACTCTGGGACCCAATCATAAACTTCAGGTCTCTAGATACAGATAAATTCTAAGTACATTAAAGATGAGGACCAAAGATAGCAAAAAAACTTCATTCTGATTTTTTTTTCCTCCACAGAAAAAAAGGACTTCCTAATAATGAAGGAAGCAATAATTACTCTCACACCCTTATATTATTTCATTTCATGTGCCTTGTCGTGCTTTTTGTTGAGAAAATTGCTCCAGTATGCTAAAAAAACCCAGAACTGCTTCAAAATCCATTTGAATTCAGTAAGATTTTTCATTTTTGGCCTATTATACTGACACTATCACTTAATATCCATATGAAGAGCAAGTTTCTTTTCACCTGGAGATCTCCAAACTGCTGGGCACAGAAATCTGTTTATCTTTAAGGTATTCAACATCTTTGAAATTAAGATGAGAATATTCAAAGAATGCCTCCCACACCATGCCTAAAGATAGCAATGTTTCATTCCCATTGTATATTTTGAACTCCAGAGCTGGCAGTTTTGGATTTCTGAATTTCTGAGTGCACCATTTTTACTTCAGAAGATAGAAAAAACTGCACAACGATTTCATCAAAGCTCAGAAAAATACTTTTAACCCTTATTTAAAATGATGTTCATTTTGCCCTTATACTTTTTTCTCCATCTGAGGGGGAGATCCACCTCCTCTATAGCACTTCAACTGCTTTCTAAGCCATAAACAGATAAACAGAGCATTTATGTAGCACTACATCACTGTTTTGGATTCATGTGATACAGCAAAACCCTTTTGAACTGGATTTCTAGAACTAAGAGATCTAACACTCCTGAAAAATTGAGTCAAATTGAGCTTAACTACCACAGTCAAGACTTGTAAATAATGTAACTGAAACAGAAAATCTTAACATTTCAAACCAATACAGTCTATTTTTACAGGTTGTTTAGCAGCTAAATCCATCACAATGCTATGAGGCAGTGGCACATAACAGTAATGGCTATCACAGCTTTATAGCAATGGCTCTTACAACAATGGCTATCCAAGATTTTAAAACAAAAAAACCCCAAAACAAAACACCTCCCCCCCCAAAAAAAAACTATCATCAAAGTGAAATTAAAGCCTTTCTTGACATGTATTTTCAAAAACAGTAAACCAAGCTTCCCTGAGAAGTCACCGTTTAGTTATATGGTTTCTAACAGCTACAACCTCACACACCCATTATGTATTCCAATAAATAACAGTTTCTTTGGTGTAGTAATAACAATGAGGAGTATCTTAATATAAATCAGCAGTCTACTTGCAAAAAAATCTAGACCAAGCAGGATATAGCTTCTCTGGGGACCAAGGAGGCCTTGTGTGTAAACTGTCAACTCCTTCCTCTTCCCTCAGCAGCAGGAAAGGAAGCATTAAGGGTGGGACACCACTTACATGTCTTACAAAAAAATGCTTAGGAATCACAGATACAACAGAAAAAATAGCTATACCACAGACAGAAATAAATGTATTTCATTCAGCAAGGAGAAAAATAAAAGCCCTGTAATTACCATTTTGCTAGCAGACACAAGAGGAGAGAGGTGGAGTAAATGCACACACCATGTAAATATAAATGTGTAAATATAAAAGCTGGACTTTTTGTAGTACCTGGTAATAAAGGGGAAAAAAACCCTTAAGATAAAGTTCTTCCCAAGAAATGGAGCAACTTGAAAAGTCAAAACCTTTCCAGCATTTGAGGGAAGAGAATGCACTTACGGCCATCCACAGTGCTTAACATCTGTGCCAGCTAAATCTCCCTTAATGGGATTTAAGTCAATTTCATCCAGAATTAACTTACCTTGGAAAAGGAACGTCTTACTCTAAAATTATTCAATTTATGACTTACAAGTCACTTAGTTACTGAGGTTGCAGGTCCTATGGAGACAAAACTGACAACAGAGAACAACCAATCCTCAAGCAATTTATTTTCACTGAAGTCAGTGAACACAATTAGAGTTTAAGAGGTAATTTTAGAAAAGTCCAAGGAGCGACGCTACATTGTTTTAGAGAAACATTTTCAGTTCAGCAGCTTCGTATTTTGGTGTAACTTTTCTTCTGGTTTTAACAAACGTTCATCTGTCTGTGACAGACCTCCACAGGCCTCTAAGCTGTAGCTCTTGCCTGTGGTGGTTTCATAACAAGTTCAGAGAGATTTCCTTTCACAATGGGCTCCTGGGTTTCAAGAGAGCTTTAAAATCGTATTTGTTTCAAAGACATTTGCTTGACATCTTTGTTCGTGGAAAGAATAAAATCGCTGTACCATGTATCTTTACACCATAAAAGGTACCTTCAGTCGGACAGATTGACACCCGTGGCCATTCCTAGCTTTGAGCACCATCAACCCTTAAGGGTTCTCCCTGCAGAATCAATGAGGACATGAAGGTCTTCGTGAGCATTAAAAGACACCACGTATCCCACACAGGCTTCTCCAGATTTTTGTTCAAGAAACTTGGAAGTAGGCTCATTTGAGAGGATTACGGGATAAACTTCAAGGATTATGATGAAAAGACAGAAAGACAAAGGAGGTTTTTACCAAAATCTGGCTCTGGTTGAGCACCCCAAGAGATATCCTTTCTCTTCTTCTGGTAGATGCTGTCAGCTAACATGCAATTCAACTGAGACTCACAGAAGACTAAACGAACATGTTGCTGATCAGCCTACTTCAGTGGAGGCATTCAGCACTTAAGTCATGCTTAATTTTTACCGATTTCCGTAACAGCAAATTAGGATGAAAGATGCATACAGGCAGCTAATTCACAGGACAAAGCTTCTCAAGGCAACTGTCATTACCTCAAAAAGAGGGCAGAAAGAACTAGCAAGGAAGAGAATACGGCCAGTGCACAACGACTACTGTAATCCCGTGAACCTCTACACCACTCTTAAGAACTGGGTTCTTACTAAGTCTAGTCCAACCTTGTTGCTCACAGCAGAACTGACTGCAGCAGGACTGGGTCCGGACAGATTTTTATTATCTCCAAGAATGAAGGCTCCACAGTCTCTGTGGAGAACCTGTTCCGGTGTCTGACTACTGCCACAGTAAAACAGTTTTTGTGATGTCTAAATGGAATTGACTGTATTTTGATTTGTGCCCATGTATATCAGTTCATCTCAATTAGCAAGAACTTGTATTAATTTGTGCTCAATATTCAAGTTACAATAGACACGTATTCAAATGAATTAAGCATCGTACAATGACTCCTGCTAGTTTCAAAGGTATTTCCAACTCACCATGTGATACCACTTATAAAAAATTAAGTCAGGATGCTATATTCTACATGAATGGCTGTCATCTTACACAGAAGAGTAAAAATGTGGTCAATGCTAGTAAAAGAAACAGTACTTTAAGAATTTCCTTGGGTATATGGTACAATTCAAGTACAGTTTTGAAAAGAGATGATTTTTCACCAAACTTTGAATAGAAATATATCAGATGGCCCGTGAGTAGAAAGTATGCTGGTTGGCCTCACAAAGACATTCCAGGGCTAGCTGTCCACCTCAGAAGTCTAAATCCAAGCTCAAAAACATCATATCTGTATTATTACATGGCAGAAGGGAAAAGGGTTGAGTAAATCTCTTGAAAATACTGTAAAAGCTCATGGTCTAAATTTTTCAATGTTTGCAGATATTCCACATTAACTTATCCCAATGACACCAATTCTAATCAGACTGATACAATCATGAAGTGACCAGGGCTATGTAGGTAAAACTAGCTTGGTTTAAGTCAATCTGTCCAACACCTTAGCTGGATAAGTAACGAATGTACCCCAGAAACACCTCATCCACTGCTAAGGTGTGCCTATTGCTACGGATGCAAATTATTAGCTAATGTTCATTGTGGTATAACTTAACAAAAGCCCAAAACCAATTCACTAAAGGAAGGACAATAGCTTGAGTCAAAAAATTAAATAAATAAATACTAAAACTTCCATTTTTAGGAAGAATCCTACCGAGCAAAGTTCCAATTCAACAGTGTTATGATGTGTTATGAGGATCTAAACACAGAAGAAAGAAACCAGCTGGTGAATAAAAACATTTTCCAGAAAAGTATTGTGG
The DNA here is from genome assembly GCA_008921705.1 of Burhinus oedicnemus. NCBI lineage: Eukaryota > Metazoa > Chordata > Aves > Charadriiformes > Burhinidae > Burhinus > Burhinus oedicnemus. The sequence continues at coordinate 1,309,490 of VFFE01006977.1, read as the reverse complement.
AGGTACGAAGTTTACATAAGCTTGAAAGTAAGATGAAATAGAAAGTTCTTAACCAATTCCGAAGACAGGAAGGTAGGAAGAACTCCCTGGAGGTACAAAATACAAAGAACAAAGAAAAGTATAAGCATGCCCGAGATTATTACATCATCAATAGTGTCTTTTCTTCATAATTAAGCTTAATTTAGTAGTTTAATTTAAAGACATGTTTAAGTCCTTAACTGAACAGGTATGAATATGAAGTTAGGCAAAGCAAGTCCTAAAAACAGAATTAGAAAACATCGTATTATTTTTCGATTATTCTAAAAATGAGCTTTCAATTATCACCTACTACCTTTATTCCTCGAAGCTCGCAGAAGCATGTGAAAACACATGACTTCCAGATAAATAACTAAAATGAGGGCCTCATCGGATACTGAAACATTAGCTATAACACGCATCTCACAGCTTAGGTGATCTGCTAATGGGAGCAAGTACAAAAATCAATGACAGAATCTATTAAATGTAAAAGCTACTTTTCTCACTTGAACAAGCATTATTAAAAGCATGTCTGCAATTCACATGTTCCATGATCAAATACAAAAATGAAAGAAACTGAAATCATACAACCCTTGGCAACATCTGAAGAGCCCTCATAATGCTACGGAATACCCAAGAAAAAATTGTTTTCTACACAAAGGAATCTTGTACAATGAAACTCTGCAGAGTCATTCTTGTATATCTGGTGTACACTTTCTGTAGCTGTAGAAATTGTGGATCTGTAACAAAACTAAACTAGATGGAAGTCTTCTGAAATATGCCAAAGCAGCTTTCCACCTCTAAACCAATACATAAAAGTACTATCCCACTCCCACCAAATAAGGTCACTTGTACCATTATATTTAATTTATTTTACAGCTATATAAGAAAATACTTAATTTCATTGTCTTTCTATACATGTATGGAAATCTCATTAACAACAATGGGAATTTCACATCCACAGGGTGAAACACATCAAATGAGTCACAAGGATTTGGGAGAATTGCTCGTGTTACCTATTTTTTTTGCAATATCTGTGTATGCTGCCTTTGGAAGGATATGGAAACGATTCACAGGTTTCGGTAGATGAGCAAAGATTAAAACCAAGTATGGGTCACTAGGATTTTTGAAATTAAAAAGCCCAGTCTCACACTGGGCTTTAAGGCAACTGCAGTATCCAAACTTGCTTGATCTTCACTGTCGCATCAAAAAGATTGATTAGAGGAGCACAGAACTGGAAAAAGAAAGATTATTAATTTGTTTCCAAGCTAAACAATAATTAATGCAAAAGAAGTGCCAATACTTAATCAATTCCTCTTAAGACTGGGCCCTACCAATCTACCCGTCTACTGCAGCCAGATTAAATGGGGGCCATAAGGCAAACAATTTTAGGCTTTCTGGGATTTAACCTTCTGATGCAAGAACACCATTTCCCTTGTATTGGCTGTACTAATGGCTAAAATCAAAGACTATTATGGTGATGATTCTGAGCAAGAGAAGTTCTGATAGAGACACTACATTTCTCATCAAGCAATGTCCTCCAGTATAACTTACAAGACCAACAAACTGTGGTTCTACAGCACAGGTAGGATTCTTAAAAGAGTTTAAAAGAAAGGCAGCGTTTCATACACACAAACCAAGCCTGTGTGGGTATTTGGTGAATTCAACATTTTTCACAGTATGGTTATTTTATGAAATCGTAACACAATTTAGAAACAGATATGGGGCATTCTAACAAGGCATAATATTTTGTTCGAGCATGAGTTTTTCTGAAATTCAAATAATGCTGTTTTTTCAATTGCTCCTAAATCAAATTTCTAAGAAATCAAAACATTTCTGCTTCTATTTAGGTACCTGCAATAATGATGTACACCTGTAAGGCTCCCAGGTGAGTGCAGCTAGAAAGGGTTAACATTTATTTTGGTATTCACATGTGGTTACATTATTTTATTAACCAAAACTAAAGACTGACCTAATCACTGCTGAATAAAACAGATTCTGCCCATCATTTCTAGCCTTAAAAACACAAAAGAAAATGTTGTCATGGAAACCAGTCTATCCCAAAGGTATACTGCATTTTACTAGATCCAAATTATACTAGTATCCATATTTCCCTTAATAGTAGAGACAACTTAAATTCTTTGCCACATCACACATCTGCATGGCTGAGCGCGGCTGCCATTCAACACAAATAAAAACAGCCTAATTTTTTAAACAAATTACTAGGTAATGTTAAGAAATATATTTAAATTACGAGTTTTGCTAGTATGTGAAGTTATAAAATCTTCAAGAAAATATAAAGATGAATGGCAAATCACAGAAGACAGAGAACACCAAGTAATTGAAAATCACAAAATGTTTTTAGAGAAAAATCTGAGCGTGCATGCTAGCCCTTGGCTAATTTTCCAGCACTTTCAAATGGGTACATTATTCTGATTCATTTCTGGACCCAAATGCTGTACTTGTGCACACACTCACATATAGAAACACCCTAACTTAGATTAAAGTCACATTCATTTTCATAGGGGTACCACAAATACTGAGGTGTTTTAAACCTAAAATTTTCTCATATTTAAATACTGGATTTGGATTGTACATGTGGAATTAGTTGCTTTGCCCAGTATTACAAAATGAGTCAGTAAGCTAACCTACAAATCTAGCTCAGAAACGTATGGTTTGCTTATCTGATCATAACATAGAGATCCTTCTGGATACAGCAATCACAAAAATAATCTGGCCTTCTAATACTGTTTCTCTAAAGCCTGAGATGAACCATCTTCACATTCACCACTGGATCTATGTGGCAAAGAACCTGGTGCTCTTACAATGTCCTTAGGGTCTTTCAAACACCACTGAAAATGAATGAATTCAAAACAGCAAAAGCTTGCTCAAATCCTGCGAATCTGAGTCAAAAAGAAAGCTTTTCTTTGTAGTTTAAGAAGCACTGTGCAAAAGCCTGATACTTGAGGTAAGGGTGGTGATCACATCAACCCAGAGCAATATAATCAACTATCTACAAGTGCAGTCTCAGTGGGAGGGTATTACCTGTCAACTGAAACGAAACAGCTACGCCCAAATTCTCATTCTTAATATTTTTCTGCATGAAATGAAAGAGTACCTCTTGGACAGCACATGACATCCTACTTCAGATTTACTCTTGCTCAGATATCTGACACTAAATGCACCACTGTAGCACAGAAAGAAAAAAGTCAGAAAGCATTCTGGATCCAGGTGAATCACGGCTAAGAAGAAAAACAGGCTAATGAAAAGTTAATTCCAACTTGACTACTGAATAGCTAAAAAGAAGCCTCTCAAAGATTTTAATTACAGACTGTCTCAAGAATATTCATGCACCAATGCGTTTATTAAGAACTTGGTGAAAATGAAAAAATACCTGCTTATTTGACTTCCAACTGAAGGAGACACAATCTCAAAAAACATTCCTCCAAAGGACCAGTACTTTCAGCCCCCACAAAGGAGGACATGAGCTATAAAAAACTGCCGCGGAACAACCAAGAAGGCAAAATAAGAAGCGAGGCATAAGAAGACTCTAATGTACCAGTCTCAATTCTTCCTGACTTGCTGATGATCATGTTAGCTAATGACACCAGCAGGCTCAAAAAGTACATTTGGACTTCATGAAATGCTGTATGGCATGACCCAGTGCTAAAACCTTGCACAAAAGCAGCTAAATTCCAAGTTCACAATGGAATTTTTTCCTAGTAGAACAGTACTGCTGGCGGGACGGGGAGCCTTGCAGGTCTCTGAAGTGTTGGATGGTAAGTAAAGCAGAAGACTTTGCAAAGCAATATATAAATTTGCCTCTGTCTCCTGCTGCATTACTCTTCTTGCCCAGCTTCCCCTCTATTACACTCTTCCTACACTCTTCTGTCTCTCTGTTCCCCATGTTCTTGCTCTGCCTTTCTTGATCCCTTTGCTGCTTCTCTGCTGGCTGTCCACAACGCTACCATATGCACAGCTTCAAGCTGTCTGTAGTCAGCATGCCTTCTCCATTGCCCTCCCAAGGCTGGCTGGCAAGAACTTCTCTCTCATCGCCCATGTGCTTATCATTTTTCCTCAGGCTTGCTCCTCACAGGACTCACTATGAAGCTTCCCAGGGGTCATCCTGTGGATGAAGAACCACGACTTACCTTAAATTTGGATAAATTACACTGGCGGCAGCATTACCCTCAAGTTAAGTTGCAAGCTTAGAAGAGTTTACTGGAGATACACTAGTGAAGCCTTTTGATCACACATAATGCAGTTAAATGTAGGAGGACTATCTGAAGAAAAACCACAACCTGATACACTGGAAATGTGTTTGCTGGAAGGTCTTCCTCCTGGAGCTTCTGGCAGGTGAATCCATTAATCATGCCAACACATGCCTGTGTTCGCAAATTCATGAAAAAGACAGCAGATTATGTTTCTGAAATACCTATTAATCATTGTAAAATATACAGACAGACAACCCTGGAAACTGGGGCTTTTTTATTATTCAGCAGATATATTAGTAAGTTTGAATGTAATTTATTTTGATGACCTGTGCTGCATCTGTAGCTTTTCATAATGGTTCAAACATCTCAGCCAACAATGATGTAAAGGGGGAAATCAACCTGATATTCACAGTAGTTCAGTTTCCATGGTCACAAAGAATTTTACCTATCTTACTAAAATAAAGTTACTAGGTGGCACAGTTGTGAAGAATATCAAACCTCCCTCCTAGGACATGAATATTTCACTCTGCTTCTCCATCAGAGGTCAGGCAATTGGTGCTAAAAGTGATGTAGTGGTTTTGTTACACTGCTACCTATTTACCCAGAAACAAATAACGAAAAGATGTTAATGAAGCTGCTGCTAATCTGGGGATTAATTTGAACTCCCATCTCAAAGTTTAAAATACCATATCTAGCTAGCAACTCAAGACGGTGATTTTTTAAAGTGCATTTCTTTGAAAATCATCTTGAAGTGGCCTAACAGCATCATGCCATCTATGATTTTGGCAGGGCATCTCTTCTGAAGTTCAGTTTCTGGTAACTCAATCTCAAAGTCAACAGGCTGGGAATGCGGTGAAGGTGGTGGCTTCCACCATGGCCAATCCAGTCCGAGAAACTGAGCTATGCTGAGGAGCAAGAAGAGCACATCATCCTACACACCAGGGATTTGGACACTCAAAACCCCCCTCTAACTTAGGTGCCAAGGGCTTAAACTTGTGTCAGATCATGAAAACTACTCCAAGGCAAGTAAAACTAACAATTCATGGAAGGTGTTCACTAGGCACAGACACTCTGTACACGATTTTTTGAAATAACTGTAACTATCTAAACGAATAACCATAATGGTGGTTTTCTGTGCCACAATTTCCTCCCTTTCTACAGACTTTTAAGAAACCCCAAATGATTTTGTAAATGTAATGGCATACTTTGTTGGCATGGTTAAATTTTTTCTTTAAATAACATTTTAGATGCTCTGTGAGAACACGAACAGAAATGTAATTTTAAATACATTTGAAGATCAACATCTGACACAGCCCACTGCCAATAGCTGACTTCTATGAGGCTTAATACAAATTTTAAACTGTAGGCTCTATCACACCCAAGTAACTTATGCATCCTATTTAACAGTCTTGTTTACAATGCTTCAAAGGTAACAAAATAAAAACCTGACTTTTCATACAGCCTGCAATATCACAAGCCTGTCTTGGAACAACTTGGAACTGCAGAAAATTTTACTTGAGATTTCTACTGAGTTTTCTAAAGTCCGTAAAGTTCACTCCTGGGAATTTCCATCCTAGGACTTGAGATATACTCACTGGTACTACAACTAATGAAACGTGATGTATTTGTTGTTGATGATCATCAAAATTGGATGTTCTTTGGGCTATATTTAAACAAATTACTTTTTTTTTTTTTTTTAGGGTAATGGCTATTAAAATAACGTAGATAATGCACACTTTAAAGTTCTTAGTATTATGGAAAACACTGTTCCACCTCAGGACTTCCCAGTAGTTATAAATTACTACACCCTTTTGTAAAAGGAAGAGACAGATAATGTCGTTTGTTTTTTTCTGATTTTAGGCAGCCACAATCTGAGGCATGCAAAACCATTAATCATATATGGAAAATCTACTCCTTTATTAATAACAAGACTTGAACACAATCAGCACACAGAACTCATTACATGGATTAGAGTGTACAACTTGCTGATATTTAAGCTTCTACATGCACATTACAGGCCTAGCCATAATATGTTCTTGGGGAATACAACAGTCTATCAATTTTTTATTACTGCCAAAATGAAACCAACGTCATTATTTGCTCAACGCTATTCAATACTCCTGTCTTTGACAACTCTATACCAAGCACTGCAAAGTTAACACTTGTACAGAGTTAACACAAACAGTGACTGAAAACTTACACCATTTCCCACTGAAAGCAGTGAATAAAAGAGAATTAGAGAAAAGCAGCAAGTTATCTGGAGCAAAGGGAGTACTGATGGCAATTAGATACATTAAGATTCCTCTCACGCTACCCCTGCTTTTATTTAAATGGTTGAAACTTCTTGTCTCATATTTATGTTTGTGTTCTGCATTTGCCTCCATCTGTATTTTCAGCTTTCTTCCTAGCTTGTCTGTATTGCACTTTTTTGTTCCAGGCTAACTCCATTTCCATAGCACACCGTGCCTAGTAAACTGGAAGAGCCCTGAAAGTCCTTTCACCACTTTGCAGAAGTGGAACAGGAAATTGTCAAGTCTCACTGCTAAATACTACCTGCCTGCATACAATACCAAACAGTATTTCCTTAAGCTGCTGACCAAACTTCAAAACAGGCAGTATTATTTAGACAAACTAACACATGGACAATTCAATGCCACCTAAACTAAGGCAGAATTCAGGTTGTTCAGAAATTCACGGAATCATACAATGGTTGAGGTTGGAAGGGACAGCTGGAGATGATCCAGTCCAGCTCTGGGGCTCACAGAAGGGTCACCTAGAGTAGGTGAGTAGGTGCTCAGGTCAATGTTCAGGTGGTTTTTGAATATCTCCATGGACGGACTCTACATCCCCTCTTGGGCAACCTTTTCTACCTTACCACCCTTAAAGTGAGGTCTTTCTAATGTTTACAAGGGATTTCCTGTATTTCAGTTTGTGCTTTTTGCCTCTTGTCCTTTCACTGAGCACCACTGAGAAGAGTCTGGATCAATCTTCTTTACTCCCATCAGGTATTTATACACATGGACAAGATCCCCTTGAGCCTTCTCTTCTCCAGGCTGAACAGACCCAGCGCTCTCAGCCACTCTCTCAGCTCCAATCCCTTAACCATCTTTGTAGCCCATTGCTGGACTCAGTCCATTAAGTGCTTTTCTTCTACCAGGAAATCCAGAACCAGATACAGCACCCCAGATGTGTCTCACCAGGGCTTAGTAGAGAAGGATAACCTTCCCCAACATGCTGGCTATGCATGCTTGGCTGCTGTTGACTGCCTTTGACACAAGGGCACACTGCTGGCTTGTGGTCAGCTTGGTGTCCACCAGGACACCCAGCTTCTTTTTGCAAAGCTACCTCCTAGATGGTTGGTCCCCAGCCTGTACTGGTGCCTGGGGTTATTCTTCTTCAACCATTAGGACTTTGCATTTCCCTTGGTTGATCTTCATGAGGTTCCTGTTGGCCCATTTCTCCAGCCTGTTAAAGTTCTGAATGGCAACACAACCTTCTGGTGTATCAACCATTCCTACTGCTTTTGTATAATCTGCATACTTGCTGAGGATTCACTTTGTCCCATCATCCAGATGATTAATGAAGATGCACACACAACTTCATCAGCCTCCCAGAAATGGAGGTGAGGCTGACTGGCCTCTGGATCTGTTTCCCAGATCCTTGTTACTGTTCTTCTCAAAGATAGGAGAGGCATTTTCTTTCTTCCAGTCCTCAGGAACCTACAGCATAGGTTCAGCATAGCCTTTCAAAAATAATAGAGAGTGGCTTGCAGTGACATTGGCTAGCTCTGTCTGTATTTGTGGGTGCATCCCATTAGGTCACGCAGACAGAAGTACGTGCAGCTTATCTGATGTTCCCTAACCTGATCCTCCTTCACCAAGGATACGTCTTTGTTGCTCCAAGCCTTCCCATGGGTGTCAGGGGCTTGAGACCCCTGAAGGCAAGCTGCACCAGTGAAGACCAAGGCAAAGAATGCATGAAGTACCTTTGCCATTTCAATGTCCTCTGTCACCAGGGCCCTGGCCCAATTTCCTGTCTTTTCCCCAGTTCTCCTTTTGCTGCCAATACACCTGTAGAAGCCTTTGCTCTCGCCCTTCATTCCCTAGCTTTCATTTCAGCTCTCTAAATGAAGTATTTAATTTGAAAACAGCCACATCACATTTGCGGTTTCACAGTTTGGAAGCAACTAAGTTTGAACTCCTACTTCCCTCTCCACGCAGTAGGAATTCATGGTGAATTAATTACCACACTAATTGGTACTTTCCTTAGAAACAAGCTGAGGGAGGGGGATTACTGCAAATGCTCCATGCTCTTGCACTACCTCAGAAGCTCTAGACTGCCTGAAGAGGATGGAGAAAGCAATCAGAAAACTAATCATTACTTATACTAGAAGACAAAGGTAGTGGAGATCAGGATTTTCCCCTGGCTCTTAGTCTGCCAGAAGAAGAGGTAGAAGATTTATTGAAACTTCTTTTTTCATGTCTGCTTTTACCTAGTCACTTTGAGCCTTTTCTAATTCAAAAAGTTAATTGCCCTAGTCAATATTCCAACTATTTTAAGCATCCCTGGTCTTTAGGTGATCTCCACAAAAGTCCTGTGAGACTATGTCATAACTTGTGCCAATTCTGGTCCTCATCACAAGATACTCTGGGTCACTTAGAAAGGGCTTAGGTATTTTTGCACAGAGATGTGATGCTCCCTACAACCTGGATGTCCCAACGCCTAAGTATGTTATTAATAGGTTCTTTCCCATGTGTGGGAAAACAGTGGGTGGAAGAGGGAGGACGTACAAGGGACCCATGAAGATAATATAAAGGATGGCAGTCCATTTCCTGTTTCACAGTGAGGACTTTCTGCTGTCTTACTGGCTGCTAGTTTATGAATGGCAGGCCATTTTTGACAATTTTTGTAAACTTGAGCTGAAATTATTTAGACTGCAACTGCTGCATCTTTTTTGGGGGTCTCTTCTATTTTAATAAAAATAATACACCAGCAGTATTTTAACAATTTCTGATCATCTCTGGTTTCCAGTGATCAGGCAGATGTGTTTCTTACTGCCCTCGCAAAACTCTTTTGCATGCTAAAACCTCCATCCATGAGAAATGTAGCATCTTTAGAATTTTTATATCTTTGCACTCCATGGGGAAGCATTTTTATCAGTGTCGTATAATTTTACATATTTATTGGCTTTACCTATTTGAATTAGAATTCAAACTTACTTTCAAGCTGTGTATCAGCCAAGTGAACTGAACAGCAGACTAAAATATGGGGTGGGAGAGCTACACTAACAATAATTGCCAGGTGTAAATAATTCTCAGAACGTTAATCACAATCACAGCATATTGCTATTGTCTGCATCTGGAAAAGGTTCCTTTCGAAGACTCTGAAACAGTGTAAAATGTTGGGGTTAGTTGTACTGTAAGCTATTTAGGTTTCTAATAAAAGCAAAGATTTCTGTGGGACACGTAGAACACTGGACTGCACAGAACAGCATTGCAAGAGTACAAGTTAAAAAAGGATGGATTGGGAAGCATGGGTAAGAAATATACGTATGATAAAATGGAAAAGGGGAACCAGTCGAGAAACCAAAAAGAGGGACCAAAAGACACATTTCTTAAATGTAAGGTGCAAAACATTTTCTTTTCAATCGGTCTCATGGAAGAAGGCATTTATGAGCCAGCTTAGCAGAGCTAGTAGGCACAAACAGCAAAATCTAGGGAAGATGTTATGTTAAGGCCATTCATGCTACTCCTAGACAGCTTCTTTTCTTTGACAGTGGCCAAAAATATCCAAAAGCACTTTATACCATTGTCAAAATTTCATTATTTTACACAAGTACTGAAATTAAACCTTCTTGTGCCTTCATCCAACAAATAAAACTAGTTTAAAAACAAAATCCAGGATCTAAACCTCTTCTTGTCAGGTGTTTTGTGGGTTTTTTCCACACTGGTAGAGCAACAGCTGCTGCTGAATATTTTTAAACACAGATCACTTCTTTTAGTACTGCTGGACAACATGGCCAAAATTTAAAGTGACAATAAATTAAAGCTCATTATTGTAATAACAATGACAGCGTAATGTGTTTCCATGGTATGTAAAGCCTGCGTCCCCTGGAGTCAAAATTAATTATACCTGTGCTGTTTATGACTGATTGATTCCACAGTTACAACCTCTGATGAGGTTCAAAAAAACCCTAAATTCCATCTCATCTGTAAACTCTCCATTTTTAAATTGAAGGACAAATCTAGAGACAATATATGATGACAATAATGTAAAGAATCACCCAAAATAACAGAACATGCAACAGCAAGTGACTTTTTTTTCCCCGCACACAATGTTATAGCAATTCTCTTTACAACTGCTGCTTTCAAAGGATTAGGTTTACTTCTGTAATAAATTATTACTTGGAAGGTTTATAATTCTGTTTCAAGATAAATACAGTACGAATAGTTTCCATTGAGAATGACTACAAGATTGCATCAGCAAGCAGGTCCCTGCTGATATTTTTAACCACTTAGGGCTTGATGTTCTGATATCCACAACAATTTCATATCAAACTCATCAACTCAGCTCAGGGCAATGGTGCAGTGTAACTGGTATTCTTTTCATACTACTTGAAAACCTCATTAGCCAGGATTATAGTAAACTGATAACTCACATGAAAATAGCTTTTTTCAATGTGACCTCAGAGTGAACCTAGTCAGCCTGATTTCACCAGCTTGACGGCAGCGCAGGAGAATCAAGCAGGATCTAATGCATTCAGCATAGAAGCAGAAATATCTGACTGCTGCTCATATAAAGAGTGCTTAGATGCTGTTGCTTCTGCGCCCTCTAAATTTCCATGGATTTAAATTAGAGGAAAAACTCTCCAGCTTTGCTTTCAGCTATATGTAAGATCTCGACAGATAGATATACTTCCAAGGGTTCTAAAAAATCCTACTACGGCAAACTCAAGAAACAGCTGTACTTTTACAGGATTACAAGAAAAAGCTTCATGGTTACAGTCCTACAGATCCACAACATGCTGATACTTTTGCTAAAATGAGCTACCTAAGCAGATGGAACATCACTGATTTTTTTAAACGATGAATCTTTAATGAAACCAAGGTATCCCAGTACTTTTGGCACCTTTTGCCAAAGTTCAGATTTCTACAAATAGGTATCTTAAGTTGCTGAAATGGTTTTGAGTTTTTTTAATAATAGCATTCTTTTACATTTTTCACATCAAAAAACATCGAATCTAAAGAATCATAACTGTGTAGAATACAGGTAAGGAGCATCATAACTAAAATGGTTTAATTCAGGAGAGCTGGAGATTATAAACAGATGACAGCAGGAAGTACTAATGCAAATATTTGTGGCAGTCTTGATTAGGATTTGTCATTCTGACATAAAACATTACTTTATGAGTAATGTGTACGTATTTTCATTTAATTCAATTGTGATTCATGATGCATACCTTTACACTTACAGAGCCAAACCGAACTAATTTTAAAATTTATACATAAGATCAAATACATCTATAGAAAACACAGGCTCATACACGCAGTTCAATATGACATTACAATTTATTTCTAGTAACGCACACTACATTGAAAACTAGTAATAACTGCCTGTGAAGTATTCAGAAGTAGAATTTTACTATCCCAATTGTTTTTAATGCGTAAGATAAACTGTAAAAAAGTCAAAGATGAAGGAGCAGTTCAAAGTTAATAAAAAGACAGGAGAAAGCTGTCTGAGACACTGATTCCCCAAACTACTTCTTTAGCAAGCTCCTCCAAAGTAAAAGAATTACAAATTTGTGTGGAAACAAAGAACGACGCCCATCAGAAACACCATTTATCCTGCTGCGGAGTTGATCTCCTGTGCAGACAACCTCAAAGTGGTGGACATATGTCCAAACTATTGCTCCAAACTCTTGTTACGGGGCAGTCAAGAGTTTTTCTGACAAGCACATCATGCAAAAACCCTCAGATCAGGCAGGTTCACCCAGAATCAGTAGATAGGTAAGTGTGAAGCAGCCTGAGAGGACAGGAGAACACACAGTACTAAACGTAATTCTTTCAAGGTGTTACACAAAAGGAAATAATCTAAATAAAATTAATTATGGCCAGGGATGGAGAAAGAATATGCCCTTTCCCTCCTATATGTCTGCAGTATAAAGTGGAAAAAACAATTTAGTCACCTGAATTCAGGAGACAGATTTATGTGAGAGAAGTCTGAGCTTTCTCAAAGAACTCGAAGTCATGGATCCACATATATTACATAGAAATACTGGTTAATGAGAACAGATATACTGGTTCCTTCCCCAGGACTGCTTTTCTTTATGCTACACACAGCAACAAAGATAACATTTCATTTGACCTAAGCATTATCAAAATTATAGATTCTGTTATCCTGTATCCATGCTGTATCTATCCAGCAATATACCTACACTGATTCATATTTGCTTTATAAGCAGGCAATCTTAGCTTTCCTGTAAACAAAATACAGTAAAATAAAGAAATGAAGTATTGAACTGTATCTTCTCCTAGGCTAAAATGTCATCGAGTCCAGCCTATATAATATGGATTTCACACCTTTATTTTATCTTTCTAAGAAAAAAATCATAACTACTTCTCTTTGCTTCCATAAATTCTGTATGGCTTGAAACCGAGTCCTCGGTTTCTTTCAATTAGTTTTCTTCTTATCCTTAAAATCTGCACAATTTTGATTGCAGCAATACTTGCCGTGCTAGTAGTGTTATTGATAGTGAGAAGAAATATCCCTATTTTAAGATTATTATAGTATCACAAAGTAATTTAGTTTGGAAGAGACCTCTGGAGGTCATCTACTCCAACCTTCTGCTGAAAGCCAGTTCGACTAGACCAGGTACTTGTCCAGACAAGCTCCGAGTATCTCAAAAAATGCTACCACAACTTCTCTGTGCAACCTGTACCTGTGTTTTACCACAGCCGTCATAAAAAAGGTTTTCCTTATATTTATCTGTGATTTCGTATGTTCCAGTGAGACCTTATTCAAGCCAATTCACCTGTTAGAATTATTTTTCCAATAAATTGCCCATTTCTTTTTCCCTGTTTGTACTACCTGAAAGTATATGAAACGTATTCTCTGTGCATTTAATTTAGGCTGTTTTGTTGTGTTTTTTTTTTAAGTTAGAGGAGGACATTAGTTGTAAGAATATAATCTTAAACTCAGTGAATACACTGTAAGTGTAAGCTGACAGGTAAGAGTGTGAGCAAAGAACACAGAGACATCTGTGTACCATGAAGAATTTGGGAAACTTTATATATACTCTTATGGCAAAAATGATGGAAATGCAGAAAACTGAATCCCTCTGTTTATTTAATACCATTCAGTGCTTGAGGAAAAGCAGCTACTATCCACTGCTAGACTAAAGACCACAGAAAGTCCAACGCGTTTTTGTCTTTGCTACCTATTATTTGCCCTGTCCTTATAAAACAGTCTTATGTGATTTCCAAAATACTGTAGCTAAAAAGTTTAAAAACCTTTGCATGAAAACAAAACAAGGAAAAAGCAACTCCATAGTTCTGCTACACCCCAAATTAAAATCAAAGCGTCTGAAAACAGCATGGGACCCATCTCAGTGGTTTCAGCAAAAAGTGTGCTGGAGGCACCACCACCACTGACCGGGTACCTGACAGCGCCGAGGTGTCACCCAGGCACAACAGTCTGTGCTCTTTGGGGCAGGATGCCCTTCATGAAAACACAGTATTTACCATGCTCTGTGAATCTGACTCCCAAATTCAGCCACAGACGAAGAAGCTGAATTATGTTTAAGGTCATTCTTTTTTTTTTTTTTTTGATTCCCTGACTGCCATTTGAATAAAATACCAAACTTACTGACTAGCAATGGTAGGGGAGGGACAGTTTTAGACGGCAAAGTGTAACAAACTCATTCACATTTTTCAAGTTTTTCATGAAACTAACGGAAGACTTCAGCTGCACTGATTCCATCAGAGGTATAGTAAATTGGATTTTAAATCCCATTTCACTGGAAAGAAAAGAGGCAGGTAAAAACGTCTATTAAGATTTACAGATCCAAATTAAACAATTAACAAATGTTATTTCTTAAGGAAACTTACTGTTGAACCAAAAGTATCTTATTTTCTTTTACAGAACCTAAAGAAATAAAATTACTTATTATTGTACACAGAGGAAAAACAGATTTGAACTATATAAAGGTTGTGTAAGTTAAAAACAAAAACTATCCAGAAAAAACAAGTGCACACAAAAATCTCCAATGGTTATACTCCCAAGAAGCTTTAATAGTCTGTAATGATTCCTCTTGTTGTACCATATGTCAATTTTGGCAGCCATTCCCCGACAACTATTGTCAGTGCAGCTGATCTGACACTGGGATCTCACTAGCCATTACACCTCCCACAATCTGCAAGCATTAAGTGGAACTTTCTTTTTATCATCTTCAAAGGCACGTTTGTACTTTTTTTTTTACATCGTTAAATAAAAGGAACTGATTAAACAGGTCTGACATGAAAATTTATCATAAAGGAAGAGCTTAAAAACCCTATCTTATCAGATTTATTTAAGGACTTACTATTACATAAGAAAAGGACTATAAGAACTCAGTATAAAATCCTTGCAAATTCTGGCCTCACAGAAGTAAACAGAAGTCTTGATGTCAGCCTGACCAAGATTTCACATCTTGATTTTGCACTAAAATTGACTTTGGGTGAAAATTTCTAGGTGGACGAAGGTAGGCAGAGTAGGTTCAATACAGGTAGAGTTCAATGTAGGTAGACTTAAGCTCAATATGAACATGCAGACAGACGGATGAATGTCAGAACCTGCAAATGCTACAATTTTAGTAAGACTAAGAAATAAATAAATTACATATGGCACCTTCATTTTGTTCTTATGTGTAAATATCAGGCAATAAATCAAAAATAACATCCACAACAATAACAAACCTTTTTCCTGGCAACAGATCTAAATACATAGATTATTAATGCCATACTGTTCAGATTCCCCTAGTACATAAAATGAATTCTTTTAAGAATAAAATAAACTACTCATGCTTTGAAGCATAGTATTTACTGAGATACTAAGGAGCCAGTCTGTATTATGGCTAAGAATTTCAAAGGAGGAAGGTGTGAGCAATTTCAGAGAAAGAAAAATTTACATTCTGACAGGAACTTCACTGCAATCAGCCATCAAACACTTTTCACGGGATTTTTGTCATTGTCACACTGCAGAGTGATTCCCCCCTCCCCAAAGCAGAAGAGCAGCAGTAAGTCACCATGAGGAATCGTTGCTGATTCAGTGAACCTGTAGAGATAAAGCCCTAAGCATTGCCTCTGTCAGAATTGTATCCTCCTCTTTTATTCACGATACCTTTCTTTCTGCTTGGGAAAATACTAAATATTTTATCTACTCACAAAATTTTAAGTTATAACTTAAAAAGTAATTTTCCAACTAATTAACAAAAAAAAAGGTTACATAATTGTCACTACTATTCCTACCCAAGCCTGCCTGTGAACTAAGGAGATTGAGCCCATGATAGCTCAATTAGAGATGGCCTGTTCAAACCCTTTATCAAACACTTGAAAACACAGGGAAAGGGAAAGTCAGGAGAGGCAGCACAAAAGTGGGAAGTGACATTATTATTTCCCACTACAAAAAGTACTGTCTGCGTACAAAGAAATATAAACAGGAAAATCAGCAGAACTTTTGTATTGTGGTTTACAGTACACATGTGCTCGTCTCTGTGAATACACAGGCTCGTACTGCATTTATGGACATCATGTTGTAGTAGGAGCGTATCAGTAAAATTTGGCAATTTCATAATGCTGAAAGGTCTCAGTAGTGAAGAGAAGGATCAGAGTGTCACTGCTGAGGAAACAGGTGGGTGGGATGACCCTCAAAGGGATTAAATTTAACAAGTGTAAACTAGATCAACAGCATACCTACAAATCAATAGAATGTTGTGGGTTTTTTTAAAGTCAAAGTTTTGCATCTATAGCAAGATAAATATACAATAATAAAGAATGATTATGAGATCGTGAAAGCAAACATAAATCTAAAATTTGAAGTAATTTTGGTAAGCATAGGAAAACACTGGTGTCAATCCAGAAAGGACTGGTGAGATCCCACCTGGGACACTGAAAACTCTGACCATTCAGTCTAAATAAAATTAATTTGAGCTGGAACAGAACTAGAGAAACGCTAGTATGACAACTGCAACAGCAGGAAAATGTTTGACCATTAAGTGGTGGTGGTGAAGATCTAATCAGGCTTATATGGCCATTTATTAACCATATTAACCATTACTATTTTCATGATGTAAATTAGGAATACTGGTGGAACTAATTTAAGGCAGAGCATTTTCAGACGACGCATGTTATTTTTACTTTGCATTTTTTGAAGCAAAACATCTGTAAAGAATTAAACAAAAATTAACATGATGGTCTTCCATGTGCACCCTCTTTTCTGTTTTTTGTTTTGTTTTGGGTTTTTTTGGGGGGGTGGGGGTGGTGTGACAGTAGGTTCACTCAAACCATATTACAAAATCAGGAATTAAAATGAAAAGAAATAAAATTATACTAATAGAAAGGTTTGTTCCAGCTCCCATATTTTTACAGTGAAGTGTAAAATGAGCAATTCTATCTCCATTGTATCTGCCACTTTCCTAAAATGCTGGAAAAAATGTTAAAGGTGCTCATGCCTGTGTCCACATACTACACTATTTCATAACAGTCTTGTGCAATATGGTCATAGGCTTTTATAAATTCCTAGTAAACAGAACTGTAAATATTGTTGTACTTCTTTTGACTTTGATCAAGCTACATTGATTTACCCTGGCTGAAAAGCTGCCCCAAAACATTAATGTCAAATCCTGGTACCAGTAGTGCAGAACACAGAAAAAGACACAAAAGACTGAGACAACTATGGTAAGGTGCAAGCAAGCACTTTTTCTTGCAAGTTAGTACTCAAACTAGATTGTTTCCCTCAATGTTTATATATAATGCGAATAATGTTTATTCTTTAAAATTTAAGACCAGTAGAAAATTCCAAGTGCCTTTCAGGGATGGTAATATTCACTTCCCCCATTTTACAGGAGTACAAAGAAGTTTGGGGAAAACAGCGCACAGAGCAGAACAGTGGCAACACAAGGCGCAGACACGGAATCCCAGAAATCCCAGCCCCACATTCAACCCTTTCTGCCACATTATCTCTTTCTGAAACCGCATGTTCACTGCACAATGCAAATATTTTTAGATTACGAACTGGAAGATGCCAATCTCCTGGCTTTATTGTTTAAGCAAGAGTTGTTACAGCTGTGTATTTACAAAACACACAGAAATCTTCTCCTACTTCATTTTGAACACTCGTGATCTGATAAACATGTACGGTCACGTACATATTTTTCCAATCTACAGCTGCGTATATTCAGTTGATAAAGGCACACAACATGTTAATTGCATTAAGGCGCTGCAGAGAGGCGTGGGTCATGCGATCTGTCTACTGCCTTGGCGAGCAGCCCACCAGAGACAAATGTGCAAAAGCTGGCCGATACCTCCTGAAGTAGCGTGCAACAAAGTACAAGCTGCACTGAGTGACCAAACACACTTGAAACTTAACTACACTGAAACCACTTGCTTACTGTCATGACCCAATGTAACTGCAGCAGACCTGTACGTAGGAGAGCTTATTTTTTTTTTGTCCGTGAAAACCTCTGCTCGGTCACAAGGACCCATAAGAACAAATTGTACAAAAAAAAAGGAAAAAGCAATCATGTTCAACAATAGACAAGCATTTATCTTGACGTCACATTTCATCCACGATGCTGAGATGGCATCTGGTCATTTTAGGGCGATCGCTTGTGGTGCAGGTCAGTGGAAGGTATTTTAGAACAAAAGGTTTTCTAGGCATGTAATGACTGTATATAGAGAAGCAGAAAATTTAATTTCAGACAAAGGGGTCACTTAAGAACAGTGAGGTTAGGTTCCAAGATCCAGAGAATGTCCTTGAATTTCAATATAAACCTATGGTGTTATTTTCTAAAAAAAAGATTATGGCTAATGCTGGAAATCCCAGTAACAAATTGATTCTACATTAAATATAAGTATTTTAAATAATAACAGAAAGTAAACTCTATTAAATAAATTATTCCTTCTCTCAAAGATAAGACACAAAACACAAAATTATGCCTACTTTTCTTCTTCTGAAAAAAAGACAAATTCTAAAACTACTGGATGATGTGTAAATAATTACGAACAGCAAGAGTCCTTGACTTAATATCCTGGTGAACTAATGTACTTGAGCTTGTGGTAAAGTAAAATTTCCCATAAATGATCCAAACCATAATCAAGCATGTTTTCTTTCTCTCCTTCACTCACAGTGAAGACACTGGCTGCAGTTACCTTAAATACTGCATTGTAATTATGCAAAGGCCTGTGCATGAATACTGCCTTAAAGAAAAACAAAAGAAGTCCTCCCCCTGACTAGAAATCTCACTATTTCTTTTCCATTCAAAGCAAGATGCAAGTATTAACTATAAAAGAATATTTTAAAATGTAAAACCATCTTAAAATATGAACATTTTCATGAAAAGCAAAATGATCAGACACTTCTTTGGACAGTGAAGAAAAATCTGGTGCACTGCTGTATACGAGTAAGTATGTCAAGGAATGACTTTGATCCGAAAATATTACCATATTTTATCTTTATAAAAGATAAGTTTTGAGAGATATCCACTGTTGGCACAAGCAAGTCAGCAGTGAAGAGTTTAAATGCAAAATTGTACCACAGTAAAACTAGAAAATCAGTTTTTCTACAGTGGGTGCTAAAAATGAATCTTATGCTAAAATTAGGTGCCTGTACTCTGGTATCAGAACCTTTGCACACCTTCTCTTAGTTTAGGCTCTCCACAGAAGAGCATCCCGTTACGTGTACACAGGCAGACTTGAACTCCGAGTGTACCCAAGCCCCCTAACCGTTAATAATTTACTAGGTTGAGCGACCACCACTACCAAGCACTGCATGTACAGTTTCTGGAAAATTAACCTCCGCCTTCACCACTGAAAATGAAATCAATTACTCCCCTAGCCTGTAAACAGCAAAATTACTCTCATTTTTTAAAAAACTCTGTAACATCCAATATTCAAAATCTAACTCACTGTATAATTATTTCCCATATCAAATGTACTATTTGGAACAACTGTTTAGCATCTTTTCTGAAAAAGATAATCCCAAGCCAAAACTGGTTCTGTATTAAATAGGAATGCTCCAAAAAGCACTTGAGGCTATTAATAAGGGTATGTGCAAGAAAGTTGGAAGGAAGAAAATCTGTACCAGCCGTATCAGAAATCTTGATTTTGAAAGAAGGGAAATGTGCTTCCCATATGTGTGTTAGATATCAATCTAACATTTGCATTCATACTCACCATGTTGAAACATAACAGACAGATGTCACTTGTGCATGTTGTAAAATCATTATAGCATAGGTAGGTTGGATACTATCTATTAGAAAAGGTAAAATCTAAATATTTAGGATTTCAAATTTTAAAAGGATTTGATATGGCATGGCCATGAAATATTTTAATGAAATAAAATCTAATAGCACAGGAAAAAAAAAATTACAATGTGTATCTTGAAATTAAAAAGGTATAGTCTTTCATCATCAAGTTTTTTCAGAATGACATATTTCTCCACTTTTAAAAGCTAGTTCCATAGTAAAAGTAATCTAAATTGACAGCAATGGTGGTGAATGCTATCATGTTATTAAACAATATTTTCCTTTAAAATTTGCTTCAATAAAACTGTACTGATAATTATCATAAACAGAAAGTGTTTATACTATCAAATAAGCCCTCACATTTATGAATTAAGACGGCAATAAGAGAAATATTCTCAAACCAAATGTATTATTTGAATCTGACCTTGAAATTCATATCTATTATTTGATACAATGATATGTATGTATTTTAAGTTATTAAATTATTTTTTACCACTTTTAAAATTAAATAGAAGGTTGCTTTTGTGCGTGAGAGCTCACTGTACTATAAAAAATCTCTGGTAATTCAAACCTACAATAGTGAGAGTTTGAAAACTGTACTTTTCCACACTAATAAACTGTAATGATCATAAGCCAACAAACTTAACTGTTATAAAACAAGTGGAGTTATCGCACATCTTAAAATAAGTCCTTTATGCTTCCACAGTAGACAAAGCTAATGTACAACCACTTTTAGATAATATTAACAGAATGCCTATTGAGCAGATTCAGCTTTTTTGAAAATTTTAAGTTTAATAATGGAAGTGCAAACCATACGTGCCCTCCAGTGCATCTGTTAATTTTTTAAAGTGCCATATTCCAAGTCCTTTTAAAAATAAAAAATTCTACTTCTGAAAAATTAATAAAGCAGCGAAGTACTTATGACATTGTCTTAGACATGTGGTTGAAAGACATTAGCCAAAAAAAGATTTTGTGCAGTATTAGATGCCTGATATGGATCTGAGGAATAAGACGATGGTAAGATCCAGCACTACGACCAAGGAGAGATGCAGCTGACTGGAGATAGAGAAATGACAGAAAATGTGGCCATGACAGAGGGCCAAGCCGCAAGTAAGGAGAATAACGAAAAGGAGAAGTAAGTGTTTGTAAAAAGAAGGAAAACAGAAGGACAGGAGAGAGGCTTAACCCATGTGGTTAAGCCAACATTTTCATGACTTACAACTGAGCAGTGCCATTTCAAGAGCTGGACCAAGACACAGATAATCCTTCAACACATAGACTACAGGACAAAAAGCTTTCACCACCATGACTGTAAAAAAAGCACTATTTAGCCAGATGTTAGCCTTTTGCTGCCTACCAGTACTGCTGGGGAAATAGAACAGACATGAGATCCTTCTAGAACTCTACCCTATCTCTAAAGGGGACAAAAAACTTGAAAGCAAGCTGAAAGCAGAGGTGAGGTAAGTTGATCATGGCATTGTACTTCATTCTGGTTTTCTAATGTTAGATGTTTGCCTCATCTCTGAAATATAAGATTTAAAAAAACCTTTCTAATATTTCTGTACCACTCATTCTGGATTTTGCTGTTATCCCCCAAAATCTCAAACCCCCTTCTGACATCTTGCACTCTTACTTTCACTCTTTAAATGGCAGAGCACCCTACAGCCTAAACGTACATGGTGAGAAATTTTTCCCTTCTATCAGTTCTGCCTTCACCATTTTTAAATTTTATTCAGTACCTCTTTTGTTGTGACTAGCCTTGAAAATCATCAGTTTTACCACTAAACATTGATTCTTGCATTGCTCCACTCCTATACAGACGCAGTCTCTCTCATCCAAATCCACTGACTATAATTTACGACCAACTTCACATTTGTCCCACCTCTGCGCCCACAAATTTATACCCTTTGAACCCAAAGGACTGATTCTCTTTCTTATCATTAACTATGAAGTAGGTGAAAACACTTATAAATCTTCATTTTAACCACTTAATTTCAATTTTTTAAAAAATTTAATTCTAGTTATGACACACATAACGTTGTTTCACGTAGTTATTACTTCTGCAAGGGAAGTGGTCTTTCTATTGGTTCTCTAAGCCAAAATACAGGAATAGGACAGTTTTGGAGAAAGCATGAGTTGAGAAGGGAAATCAAACTACCTGTGTAATTAGCTCTAATTTCTTCAGTGTCACTTATTCAGTTTCTGTCCTTCACCACTCTTGTCATCTTTCTTATTGTTCATGTAGAAGTGCCCTTTTTTTGTGGCTGAGGTGATCATGATCCCCTTGTGGTCGCAGGGCCATGATCTCATCGCAATTACTGAGACATGCTGGGATGGCTCACATGACTGGAACGCTGTCATGGATGGCTACGTCCTCTTTAGCAAAGACAGGCCAGCAAGGCCAGGTGCTGGAGTTGCTCTTTATTTGAGAGAGCAACTGGAACACATCGGGCTGTCCCTGGGGGTGGATGAAGAGAGAGTCGAGAGCTTGTTGGTAAGGATTAAGGGGCAGGCTAACATGAGGGACAGTGTTGTGGGGGTTTATTACAGGCCACCTGATCAGGATGCAGAAGTTGATGAGGCCTTCTACAGGCAGCTGAGAGCTGCCACACAATCACAGGCCTTGGTTCTCATGGGGAACTTCAATCAGCCTGATATCTGCTGGGAAGGCTACACAGCTAGGCATGTACGGTCCAGGAGGCACCTCCAGTGTCTTGATGATAAGTTTTTGACTCAGGTGGTGGAGGAGCTGCCAAGGAGAGGTGTACTACTGGACCTAGTATTGACCAAGAAAGAGGGACTGGTGGAGGACATTAAGGTTGGGGGCAGCCTCGGCTGTAGTGATCATGAGAAGATCGAGTTCAGCATTACATGCAGTAGGCATAGAACAACAAGTAGGGTTGCAACCTTGGACTTCAGGAGGGCTAACTTTGATCTCTTCAAGAAACTGCTTGGAGAAATCTCATGGGTTAGGACTCTAGAGGGTAGGGGGGCTCAAGAGAGCTGGTTGATATTCAAGTGTCACTTCCTCCAAGCTGAGGATCGCTGCATCCCTAAGATCAAGAAATCAGGCAAGGGAATCAGGAGACCTGCATGGCTGAGCAGGGAGCTTCTGAAAAAGCTCAAGTGGAAGAAGGAGGAAGTTTACAGTACGTGGAAGAAGGGAAGATTACCACTTGGGAAGATTACAAGAATGCTGCCAGAGTATGTAGGGATGAAA
Organism: Burhinus oedicnemus; assembly: GCA_008921705.1. Classification (NCBI taxonomy): domain Eukaryota; kingdom Metazoa; phylum Chordata; class Aves; order Charadriiformes; family Burhinidae; genus Burhinus; species Burhinus oedicnemus. The sequence continues at coordinate 1,286,542 of VFFE01006977.1, read as the reverse complement.
CGAAGAAAGCCAAGGCCTCCTTGGAATTAAATCTGGCAAGGGATGTCAAGGTCAACAGGAAGGGTTTCTTCAAGTACATCACAGGCAAAAGGAAAACTAGAGAAAATGCGGGCCCGCTGTTGAATGAGACAGGGGCCATGGTGACAGATAACGCAGAGAAGGTGGAATTACTGAATGCCGCCTTTGCTTCAGTATTTACTGCTCAGGCCAGCCCTCAGGAGTCTCAGACTTTACAGGCAACAGAGAAAGTCTGGAGGAAGGAGGACTTTCCCTTGGTTGAGGAGGATCAAGTTAGAGATCAGTTAAGTAAACTGGATAACCACAAGTCCATGGGTCCTGATGGGATGCACCCACGAATGCTGAGGGAGCTGGCAGGAGTCATTGCTGGGCCACTCTCCATCATCTTTGAAAGGTCCTGGAGAACAGGCAAGGTGCCTGAAGACTGGAAGAAAGCCAATGTCACTCCAGTCTTCAAAAAGGGCAAGAAGGAAACTACAGGCCAGGCAGCCTCACCTCCATCCCTGGAAAGATGATGAAACAGCTCATTCTGGGTGTCATCTCAAAGCATCTCGAGGAAAAGAAGGTTATCGGAAGTAGCCAACAGGGATTCACCAAGGGGAAGTCATGTCTGACTCATCTGATAGCCTTCTACGATGGCACGACTGGACAGATAGATGAGGGGAGGGCAGTGGATGTTGCCTACCTTGACTTCAGCAAGGCTTTTGACAGTGTCTCCCACAGCATCCTCATAGGCAAGCTTAGGAAGTGTGGGTTGGATGAATGGACAGTGGGGTGGATTGAAAACTGGCTGGCAGATAGAGCTCAGAGGGTTGTGCTTAGTGGCACAGAGTCTAGTTGGAGGTCTGTGACAAGTGGTGTTCCCCAGGGGTCAGGACTGGGTCCAGTCCTGTTCAACATATTCATCAATGACCTGGATGAAGGGGTAGAGTGTACCATCAACAAGTTTGCTGATGACACAAAACTGGGAGGGGTGGCTGACACACCAGAAGGCTGTGCTGCCATTCAGTGTGACCTGGACAGGCTAGAGAGTTGGGCAGAGAGAAACCTCATGAAGTTCAACAAGGGCAAGTGTAGGGTACCGCACCTGGGGAGGAATAACCCCGTGCACCAGTACAGGTTAGGGGCTGACCTGCTGGAAAGCAGCACTGTGGAAAGGGACCTGCGAGTCCTGGTGGACAACAGGATGACCATGAGCCACCAATGTGCCCTTGTGGCCAAGAAGGCCAATGGCATCCTGGGCTGCATCAAGAGGCGTGTGGCAAGCAGTTACAGGAGGTTATCCTGCCCCTCTACTCTGCCCTGGTGAGGCCCCATCTGGAGTCCTGTGTCCAGTTCTGGGCTCCCCAGTTCAAGAAGGACAGGGAACTGCTGGAGGGTGTACAGCAGAGGGCTGCAAAGATGATGAGGGGGCTGGAACATCTTTCTTATGACGAAAGGCTGAGGGACTTGGGTCTTTTTTTAGTCTGGAGAAGAAAAGACTGAGGGGGGATCTCATCAATGCTTATACATACTTAAAGGGAGGATGGCACCAGTCTTTTTGCAGTGGTGCCCAGTGATAGGATAAGAGGTAACGGGCACAAACTGGAACCTAGGGAGTTCCATCTAAACACGAGGAGGAACTTCTTTGAGAGTGGCAGAGCACTGGAAGAGGCTGCCCAGAGAGGTGGCGGAGCGTCCAACTCTGGAGACCTTCAAAACCCGCCTGGACGCTGTCCTGTGCAACCTGCTCTAGGTGACCCTGCTTTGTCAGAGGGGTTAGACTAGATGATCGCCAGAGGTCCCTTCCAACCCTGGTGATTCTGTGATTCTGTGATTATTGCACATAGAAGCCAGATAAGGCCATAACACTCATTTTTCATAATGAGGTTACAAAATTTTCCATACTGTTTTCCACCCTGTTTATTATGCAAGTCTTACACAAGCTTATTTTCCTGTTTTATCATAAATAATTTCAAACTGAGGAATAAGGAATATTTTTTGGATAGCTAAGGAGCAAACTTCCTTAAATCCCAGTTTCACAAATACTGTGAGCTGAGACCAAAATAAGCCATCAAAAGCCAGCAGCACTGCGAACAACATGAGAAGCTTAAATACAAAATGCTTGTATTACAAAAGTTGGTTAGTTTGAGCTCTGGATTTATACATCACGCCAACAATTCAGCAGTGTTTTTCATAGATGGTGTGTTTTGTTGAACAATTTTAAAATTTGTATATATACATTAATTTATTCAGTAATTATATTAATATAGATGTGTTTATGTATTAAAAAGGATGACAAATTTTAGTGATAAATGTGCAAACCAAACGGCAGTATGCCCACAATTAGAATACTGCACTCAGCTCTGGAATTACTGGAATTTCTCAAGGACAATTATAGAAAGCGACTGAGCTGCTGAACAACGCAAGTTATGAACTGAATATTTATGATACCAAACATCCACCTTATAACAGAATGTTTAAAATTATTCAGTCTGTGGATGTATGCACTCACATACACGAAAATCTTTGATTATAAAGCGCTTACCAGTCTTCCTGGAGCATAACAAGATCCAGTAGCTGGAGGTTAGAGTTACGTTGCCAAAATTGAGAAGTATTCAACACTAAACGCTATTTTCTAGAAGTCAGTATTATTAAACTCTGAACTCACTCCCCAAAAAAGGTTACGGGCCTACTACTGGCTGGCAGTCATTAAGGTGAGACTATGGCTTTTTTTTTTAAAGTTATGCTCTTATCCACTTTGAGAAAAAAAATAGCATGTGTGCACTGGAGCCCTATTTCCTCTGCTTCTTTCCTTTTTTTGCCCTAGGGAAAACCAGGTTGCTTGCTTGCAACACTTGTAACTCTGCACGGTGGCACCAGTCATAATAAAGTATCATCCCTCATGGCTTCCGTTTGTTGCCTTTCAGAGTCCAGGAGCAATTAAAACCAAAAGTTTGGCTAAAGCTATTTGTTCTTCCCTTTTCACTGAAGTAGGAGAGACTGGCGTGTGACGAGGTAACTGATGACCACTGCTCTGAAGTAACGCGGGCTCTCTTTTTCAGAAACTAGCTTTTGACTTGACAGAGAGACCTTTGGTGACACTTCACAGTCTGAGAAAGCCAGGAAGACAGACTGACCTATTTAATCTTCCCTTCTGCTTTTAATTTTAATCAGTTTTCTGGATCACAATTACACATTAACACATTCCACAGAGGTCCCCACTGAACTACCTGCAATGGTCCAGATCTTCTTCTCTATTGTTATAGCTTGTTATGACAGTTACATATTTTATGTGCTAGTCCTAATTTTTTAACAGTGGAATATTTCTCAGTTTAGATTTCCTAACCCTCCTAATTCTTTTGCAGGCTGTTTTTAATAAACATAAACAATTGGTGTAGTTTTCTACTTTTGCCCACATAATCTTGAAAATCCATCCTCACCCTTCTAATATTCCATTGAACACTACTTGCTGAAATTTACATTCCTTACTATTTAGATCACGAAAATTTTTCAACTTTCCATGTGTTTTTGTTTGAAAAGCATTTTACACTTTAATGGTTACGCATCCCATCTTACCTTTCCCTTCTGTTCAATGGCATGCTGACTTCTGAGAAATTCCTGGTGTTCTCTTAAGTAACATCCATACCATGTGTCTAGGTTTTTTTCTCTTTAATTTTTAACCTCAGGGTCTCTCTGACTAACTGTCTCATTTTATTGAAATCACTTCCTCTAAGGTTTAGTCTCCTTCTGTGTTGCCTTTTGGTTCTATATCTCCCCCTAGGATGCTGAATTTAATTATACTGCAACTATTATTAAATTGGTGGCTCAGCTTTTCCATCTCAAATTAACTTCAGTTCGCTATATAATATTAAACTGAGAATAATGCTGGCTCTCCAACTAACTGTTCTGAAGTTCTTTAATGTGCTAAAAAGCATGCCTTAAGTTTTGTGCTAGTCAACCACCTTAATTCTGACTAACTGAAGTCCTGCATTAATACAATTTAGACTGCACAGACTCTTCAGCCCTCTTTGTTGTTAAACAAGTATCCTTTTCTTGATTTATGTCTGATTATGCAGCGTATTTATTTTCTTTCATTTGGGGATGAAAATCTGGAAACTAGTGACTTTAAATCCACCAGCTAACAATGCCTATGTAAAGGAATAAGTAAAACTTTAATAAAATAAGCATTTCTTGAGCTATACAATTGACTGCCACATGTCACTTTTCACTTCCACACACAAATGCACACCAAATCTGAAAATATGGCCCAAAGCCCTGTATACTCTGGCAATCTTTGCTTCCAGGGGCTAATAAATTTCAGCCTGCCTTAGGGCTTTTTTAATTTGCAATGAGATCCTGTGCCTGTTATTACTTATCATTTGCATTTCAATAAAAAAGCCTCAGCCAATCAGAATTTGATTATGGGAGACACTGTATAAACAAAACCATAAATAACTTACAGTTTAAATAGAGGCAGGAGATCTGAGAGAAGGACAATTGTGCCCAGTTTACAGATGAAGAACTGAGGCAGAGAAATTACATTATCTTCACACAGGAATTCTGCCTCAAAATTGGGCAGTTTCCTCAGTTCTCCCTGCTTTATATATCTGTATGGATATATATACACACATATATTTTTATTTTTTTTTAAATACAAGATTATCCTTTCTTTCTGGATTGGAAGGGAAGAAATAAAAGGAAATCACTGAAAGTCCTCCCTCTACCTCTGTCTCTTGTATACTGGGTTGCTCAGTGCTCCACGATAACCTGTCATAAAAAAGGAGTCAAACTGGCTTGCCTGGATGTAGAAGTTAGGCATGTTTACCTTCTCTGTTAAACAAATGACAATTGTTTGTGGTATTTCTACTACATTTTGCTAATATGCTGGGGACATCAGACAAAAAAAATTAAACCCCACTAAAAAAAATATATATACACCTAGTCATCACACAGAATACAGGCATGCACAATATCTTGATGCAAGTGATTGATGTGTCTCTCACCAGCAGTTTACTGATGGAAAAGGAGTTCATTAACATATATAACAACTGAAAACAACACATAGCAACAGCTGAATACCCTCCTTTATGGCTTACCATCCTTCATGGCTTTTAACATTTACTATCTTGTCATATGAAGAACTGAATGAAACTCTTATACCAGTCTACTTCGAAAGACCAGTGACAACTTTCACTGCCTTTTTTCACTATCTGGATTTATTTCTGCATTCTTTGATTAAACAAATCTTAGAAATGCAATCATACTTTGTGTATGCTCTCTGACAAATATATGTTCTAGAATATATGAAATACAGTGATTTTGATACTTAGAAGTCTGATCATACATCACAAAGGAAATCAGTCACACACAGTGAAGACACTGATTTTGAAACTGGAAAACACTGTGTCACTGGCAATGCCAGCAATACCTTCACAGAGAACTTTATAAATTTCTGTATAATCCAGGTATCCCAGACGGGATGTGAATCAACAGTTATTCAATACAGATGTACCTCCCCATGAACTAGTAATGGTAAAAGAAACAATTTCTCTGAAGTAGAATAGTTTTACTTCAGTCTTGTAAAACCGGCACTGTTAAACTACACACTGCATTTAATTTATATCTGCACATTTATATAAGCTCATCTACTTGATACCCTCACCTCTTTGCTCTAAAAACATTCATAAATACCAGCTTTTACACATACATCTACACTAGCGTGAAGAGATTTTAATTTGTGCCCTATATTCATATCAACTGCTGCCTCATTTAACGACTGAGACTTGAGCCCTACCAATGTAACAGAAATGTTGCTTTATCACTGCTTTATTCTGCTGTATAACAACAATTAGAGGAATAACTGGAAGTTTATTATTTTCCTCTCCAGTGTAGCAAGAGAAAACCTGAGAGTTTTATTACTACTCAGGTAGGTCTTGCCTTTGCAGAGAGAGACATCTAGAAACGGCCACAGCAGTAGGAAATACACCTGAAATACATTGATAATATATTACCTGAGGTCTATCATTTAGTTTATTCAATGAACATACTTTATCTGACTGCTGATACTGTCTTTCACTTGACTGCTTAATTCTTAAACAAGGTAAGCCTTAAGGTGTGCATGTTGTTGGAGGTTGATAAGGGACTAGAGAGGCATCCTACTTGTTTACATCCTCTTACTGATGTGCTCACCTCTAATGCTTAATAGAAAGCTCAAAATCTACGGCATTTTTTTTGCTTTGCTCATTAGAAAAGTTATTTGTCCACTCCTTTACAGCTTAGGAAAAAAGGGAATAAAAACCTCAATTTGCATCTACTATTTAGTTCATAGCTCTCCAACTGAGTTTTACAAAATGCACACAACAGTTCTGCTTGGGATTCTTTTGCTAGCTTCAACATGTCAGGTTTGCCACTACTTACAACTGGATGATTTTCTAAATACCAAGGTCCCTTTGACCTCCTGGATACGGAATTCACTGCAACAGACTAACTACTGCAACTGTGCACAGGGAGTCATGAGAAAAGATAAAATAAAATAAAAATACATGTTCAAGTCTCCCTTCCTGAAGAAGGGGAATTGCTTTGCTCGAGATCTTCCGTTCAGTGTGAAATTACCATTAATGAAGATATGGAAATTGTCGCTTAGATAGAGTAATATTTTTGCAAGCGCAACTATCTACTAGTTGAATCTCTGGGACAGAATTTACTTTCAGATTGTATCATGGTTAACTGAAGTGGTTAAAGCTAATTTCAAACAATCTTTCATTTTGTTTTTTTACGATATAAAAGTTTGGATTTTTCTATTACTACTGTGTTTCTATTCTACTCAGACAAAGTATTCCAAATCTGCATAGAGAGGGATAAAACTTTTTTTTTTTTTTAACGCTGCTGAGTGGAAAATATTTTCTCATTTGTTTATTCTTTTTTTCCTGTGCTGTACATGAGGATGAACATCCAGGGTATTAAAATAACTCAATCATTGTTTTAAAAAACAAACATGTACACCCTAGGGGAATAATCCTTCCTGAATTTCTTCCTTAGATCTACCCAGATCCGATCCTGAGAACTCTTTTTATCCAACGGATGAGAGAGGAAGAGATGCACACGCTCTTGCTTCTTCATGTTTAGGGTTTTTTATTTTTCTTTGATCTTTCAACTTGTTGAGGAGGAGTTTCAAATTTCAAAATACTCCTTACCAACTTCTCCCTACTAAGTAAGAGGGATTAATCTCCCTATCAATATCAATATCAAAGGTTTTGTGGCACGTCTTCGTGCTATGACACAGTGAATTTCTGGACACACTGAAATTGTATTTGAAGAGAGATGATAGAGGTTGATTGGGGGTTCGTTTGCATTAAGGGATCACCTTGCTCCCTCTGCATGGAATTGCTATAAAAGTGCAGGACAAAGACTCAGAGGTGAAAGATGGTTCATTCCTCTAGAGTAAGACTGACTGAACTGATTTATGATCAGGGCAGTTGCAGCTGCAAAGAATGAACTGAAAGCAGACTGCTGAATTCAAATGCAATAAATTTCAGGAAAAAATCCTAAGGCATTTAATAGTAATCTTTGTATTCCACAGTAGCAATGTTAATGATGCTAACAAGACTTTCTCTGAAAAGTCTGAAAATAATTAACAACATTAAGAACAGAAAAGTGGTTAAATCACAAACAGAAATTAATCTAAAGTTTAAAACAATTTTGCTACCATATTCAAACCACGTAACAAACAGCAGTGAATTGCTAAGCAAGTTGCTAACACAAACAGCATATTGAGTAATAGCTAAAATTGTTCAACCTCCAGTTATTTTACTTATGACAATACTAATAGGAAGAAACTCTTTACTGTAAGGGTGGTGAGACACTGGAACAGGTTGCCCAGAGAAGCTGTGGCTGCCCCATCCCTGGAGGTGTTCAAGGCCAGGTTGGATGAGGCTTTGAGCAACCTGGTCTAGTGGGAGGTGTCCTTACCCATGGCAGGGGGGTTGGAACTAGATGATCCTTAAGGTCCCTTCCAACCCAAACTGTTCTATGATTCTATTTTCAAGGCCTGAATATTTGCAAGTAACAGAGCTATGTATATCTGGAAAAATACGTATTTTTCTGCATAAATGGAGAATGGTATGTACTATTCGGGATTAAATATAAAGAGCAATTTTGTTATCTATAATTATGTCAAAAGGTTTTGGTCTTGCTATTGCTGCCTGACCCTACCCAAACAATCATCATTCTTTACTTAATCAGTTTTTCTCAGTTGTTTATACAGGTCTCTAACATATCTTAATAGTTAGGCAAGACTTTGGGGGCAGAGAATAGCTCAGATGTGAAAAATAAATAACTAAAATAGACTCTTGCCTACACATAGCTAGAGAATAGCCTTGAGGTCGCTATAACATTTCTGGCACCTGAATTTGACCTTGCTAGCCTTGTTATTAGTAGATAGCAAGATATCATGTATGTGTGCGCAAGTCATCATGCATCTAATAGCAAACACTGGAAGTGATGCTGGTATCAAATTTCTCAAATGTATTCCATCTTTTTTCAGCTTGAGCAGAAAGAGAGAAAAATTACATTTAATAAATTAAACCAGAGATGCTTAAAAAAAAAAATCCTTTGCCAATTTGTATGTATGAAGGAAAGAGAACAAAATGAACATTTTTTTAGACTTTTCTATTGTGTCTCGCTCAGGCACTGTGGATGGTGAAATGAGGAGCACTTGGTATTTACTCTGCTTTTTGGGACACCACGTATCCTAAGTCTCTTTGTCTTTCAAGTCCTGTCCCTCTCCACAGTATCTGTTTCTGACAGTAGGGAAGGTTAAGGTGTCTGTATAAGGCATGTCCCTGGGGGCCAGAGCGGCAGCAGCTTAGATGCTGATGCAGAACAGAGTCTGCTTAGACTGGAAGTTCTGGGAAAAGAGTTCGTTCAAGCACGGCATGTCAAGTCATCCTCTATAATACCACATTAAGTCCAGAATTTTTTCTTGCTATGACAAATATAGAAAGGACTACATTGCCCCAAACAGAGAATAATCCTCCCCCACAACTCTAAGTATGACTCTTTCTGAGGAAGTCCAAAATTGGTCTTTGTGAGATAAGGCAAAAATAATTACAAGGTGAGACAAATACCAATAGTACTAGTTTTTCAGCAACCGTAACAGCTAGGACTATAAACAGATGGATACAGAGAACCAGCAGGACTCAAGGAAAAAATGAGATAATATTGACCACCAAGGCAGGAGACAAACCAAATTAGTAGTACATTTCCCTGATTTTTAATTTTAAGCAAAACAAAACAAAAACAGGTCTCACACTAAAGCAAAGTTTTATGGATTAATCTGAAGAATGGTAAGCCTGAGGATATTCAGAGTTTCTCTTCAACAGAAAGGGAAAGCACTGGAGTGCTTGTTTGAAAATTTGTGCAGGAGGGGCAAAACTGGTATTATAGCAGGTGATGAACTTTTGATTAGTAAGTGGTAACAGAAGGGTGTGACCTGTGAAAGGAATGGAGAGAAACACAGAACTGGCAACCAGCAGTGTGGAGAAAGAAGTGAGCAACAAGTTAGAAAAAGGATCTTTAGAGAAGTATTCTGGGTGAATACCGGTATAGAAAACTCAAATTTTTCAAGGGCAGAGGAACACACAATTCCATAATCAAGATACTGGTTAAGCACAGAGACAACAGTTTCAGCTGTACAGAAAGACAAGAATGAGCATATATATGGTAACTGGAAAATACTTGCAGATTTCAAAGCATATCTGGTTATGGTAAGAAGAACAAGGCAAATAGGATAACAAGTTTAGAAGTCGAAGGGCCAAGCAGAAAGTCTATTGCTCCATGCAGTCAAATAAGAAGATGGCAGAGAGAAACAGAGGATATTCTTAAGTCCTCATTTCAGTCAAAATAAGCTTAGAAAGGTGCAAGAGAAAAGCTAGGATGTTGATTTGGGGGGAAAAAGGGTTTTGAAGAAATAAATGGGTAGCATTATAAAGACAGTAGCTGAGTTTGTGTTTGGAAATGAAGTAAGAGTGAATATACCGAGAGGAAAAAGGGCAGAAAGCTGGTGAAAAAGAGAAAGAGGTGGCAAAAAGATGAGGAAAAACCATCACAGGAAACACCAAGAGTATTTGGCAAGACAGGAGATGAATGAGGTGAGTATGCAGACAAGTAATTAATGGCACTGAAGGTGGGACAGGTTGAATTGAAGCAAGAGCAGGTCAAGACTTCTACCTCACTTCAACATAACAGGCGAAATCTGGATTGGAGAAGGTCTCTCACACCTTCGAAGGAGAGGTACCCTCTCACGCACGCAGTGGGAGATGCAAAGCTGGTGGCAGGCAGCAATATGGCTCAAGAAAAAGGCAATCAAGATTTTTTTGTGTTTTTAGAGATAACTGAGGGACTGAAAAACTTCAGTTGAAGATCAGGTGGCAATGGAGATTAAGAAGAGAAATGTAAAGAGTTATGCAAAGGATGCAAGATAGTAGGACTGAAAGATTGGAACAAGAGAGGAACGAGGAGAGCTAATACCCTTTCCTGAACCTAAGACAGAATAAAACTGGACAAGGAACGGGGAGAAAGAAAGGCAAACAAAGAACGCGAAAGGTCACATTATGTGTTGTTATGCTACTATTTTATTACTTTTAAGAAGTCAGTGAGATCATGTATGGAGAAAGATGGGAGAAGCCAGAGACTTCAGCAGGGATCCAGAAGCAGAGAAGAGCCAACTGAGATGGCAAGTATGGGATCTGATTATGTCCGAGTGTAAAGCTGTTCAGTGACAAAGATGGCAGAACTGGAAAAAAACAAGATAAATCTATAGCAAAAGGAAGTCGGGCTGGTCACAGAATTTCTGCTAGAGATACTGTGCTACATGAGAGCAGGACTGGAGGAAGTGGATGTTGGGAGACTGCCAGGGCCAGCAGTTGGGGAGGGGTGGGGGAAGAGGACAGCAGTTTACCTAAGAGTTCTGTTCAAATATATGGTTAGAGGAGGACAAACCCAGGAGTCAGAACAAACAGAGGTCAGGACCTGTAGTGTTTGCTCCTGCAGAGCAGAATTTGCAGGGGATTTGACAGGCTTAGTCTTGCTCTAAGATAGAAAAAAAAGGAAATGATGCGCGAGCATGCAGAAAACTGAAATGTTAATTACCTTAAAATATTAATTATCTCCAGGAAATCTCGCCTTTGACTCAGGGAATCCCAGCTGCCCAATGGCGTAGAGCATATATGTGCAGAACTGGAGGCTTAAAAGGTGTTTCTGCATACCTAAGCTACTGGTCCCTTGATCTGGAAATGGTTTTGATCCAGTAATCATTACAAAAAGTTCTCAACAAGACTAGTAATTTTTTCAATCTTCAGTTTTACATACCAGCATGTCAACATTCAAGCAGTTTCTGCTCATATCAACCATACAGTTGTAGGCTTAAATACACGCCTCCTCCTTCAGCAATCATTAGGAGTGGTAATGCAATACAAATTCTGCAACATGTAATTGTTTTCAACACAAGTACTGCTGCAAGATACAAGCTTGACATTATTTCACCAATTAAATATCGAAATTAGAGACAGCTCCATTTTGAGATAGATTGTAACGCCTGCATTCATCAGATATGTTTACATATATATGTTTATACATCTTACAGATCTAAATCCAATTTCTCTGTAGTGCAATGCAGCAGTCAATGCTACCGTTATTGGGAGAGAAAAAAAAAGAAAAACAAAAAAACCAAAAGGTTCTCCAGAACTACCTGCAAAATTTATTTTTTCAATAATCACCTTGAAAACTCAAGTTTGGGTGCAGCAATGCTGATTTTTTTGAAGACTATACAATACTGTTACTTATCCTGTGGAAAAGATTATCTTAGATCTCAGTCAATTGTTCTGGGAGTTTAAACTGCAGTATTTTCTGAAGCCTCCCAATCCTCAAACAATCTTGCAGCAGACTCTCCAAATCCCCACTATACTGGTAGTAAATTAGCAGACACGCAAATTAACTAGATCTTGACAACTTAGGTCATTATTTACTCCCTAATCCTCCTAAAAATCCGAAGGATTTTGCCATACTACAGAAAATCAGATTTTGCTGGAGAGTAATGGATTTTTTCACAGATAATATTTTTTTACATAGTAGATTCCATGTTAGGAGCACTGTTTTAAGACTATGTACATATACAGTACAACTTCATAAGCAAAAGGGGGTTTTATACTAAACAGTAGATGAAAGCTTGGTTCCAGAACTCAGTACAAAAGTAATGCAGCATCTGAACTACTCAACATAATTCTTTTACTTTACATCTTAAAAAAATGTATTGTAGAAACACAGCATGTGGTAATTGCCTATCTTCAGAAATAAAAGGGGGGAAAAAAACCCCACTGGAAGAACTCAAATACAGAAAAAAAATGTAAGCTACTTTAAGCAGCAGATGTAACTTTCTGGATATAATTGTGAATTGATTATTTTTCGGGTTGCTGTTTAATTAAAAAGCTACCAAGGAGTCCACAGAAGAAAACAAGCTATGAGAATACGGTTGCACTAAATCTAAACCTAACATATAAATGAGAAGAAACACATTTTCCACAGGTTAACACTGGATATGGGGCCCATTTCTAAATTTCTTCCATTCCGTAACAAAGGTTTAACTTCGGCAGCTACTGCCATACAAAAGCTCCTCAACAATATTAAGATGCAAACTGCTGAGCAACCAGAACAAAGAATATTGACTGTTCAGGTGTTTAGGTCCCAAAAGAGTACATTCAGAAAGCAAGTAACTGGAAACAAGATCTGGACCAATTCTATGGTTCATCAAACATATGCAACAATGTTGATTCTACTGCAGTTACAGGCAATGAATCTGAATGCCTGTTAGGTCAGGATTAAAAATTAAAGCAGAGGTCTTGGTGTGTCAGGAATTGACAGTGTTTTCTGAACCAGTCAGTAATGCTAGAAGGAGTTTGGAGGGAAGAGCATAACGCACCACGAGGTTTCTCATGAAGAAATATGCAGGGCTGCATCTTTGCCTAGAGCAGTTGTGAACAAAAAGGGAATGTTAAAGAAGCTCCAATTAAAAAAAAAAAAAAAATTAGAAAGCAAAATCACTTAGTAGTGGGGGATTACCAGAACAATGGTGACAGTGGGTTGAGAAAAGGAGGAGGAGAAGAGACTAGCAAGAAAAATTTGCATATTTTGTCAAGGCTGATAGCTCGTTTTCATACAGACATTTGAGAATGCTTGAGAGAGCAATAATTCAGCCTTTTTTTTTTATCACAGTGTGGTGGGTTCACCTGGCTAGACGCCAGGTGCCCACCAAAGCCGCCGTATCACTCACTCCCCCTACTCAGCAAGACAGAGGAGAAAAAACAGAACGAAAGGCTCATGGATTGAGATAAGGACAGGGAGATCACAGGCCCATTACCATCACAGGCAAAATAGACTCAACTCGGGGAAAATAATTTAATTTATTAATTTAATTTATTGTCAATGAAATCAGAGTGTGGTAACGAGAAATAAAATCAAATCTTAAAACACCTTCCCCCACCCCTCCCTTCTTCCCAGGCTCAACTTTTCCCTATTTCTCCACCTCCTCCCCCTGAGTGGCGAAGGGGGATGGGGAATGGGGGTAGTGGTTAGTTCATCACACCTTGTCTCTGCCGCTCCTTCCTCCTCACACTTTTCCCCTGCTCCCACGGGAAACAGTCCTTCATGAACTTCTCCAATGTTAGTCCTTCCCACGGGCTGCAGTTCTTCATGAACTGCTCCAGCGTGGGTCCCTTCCACGGGGTGCAGTCCTTCAGGAACAGACTGCTCCAGTGTCAGTCCCTCACGGGGTCAAAAGTCCTGCCAGCAAACCTGCTCCAGCGTGGGCTCCTCTCTCCACGGAGCCACAAGTCCTGCCAGAAGCCTGCTCCAGCATGGGCTCTCCACGAGGTCACAGCCTCCACCTGCTCCAGTGTGGGGTTCTCCACAGGCTGCAGGTGGATTATCTTCTCCACCGTGGACCTCCATGGGCTGCAGGGGGACAGCCTGCCTCACCATGGTCTTCACCACAGGCTGCAGGGGAACCTCTGCTCTGGCACCTGGAGCACCTCCTCCTTCTCCTTCTTCACTGACCTTGGTGTCTGCAGAGCTGTTCCTCTCACATATTCTCACTCCCCTCTACTGGCTGCTGTTCCCAGCAGGTTTTTTTCCCCCTTCTTAACTGTGTTCTGCCAGCGGTGCTACCACCATCGCTGATGGGCTTGTCCTTGGCCCAAGTCCACCTTGCAGCTGGCTGGCATTGGCTCTATCGGACGTGAGGGAAGCTTCTGGCAGCTTCTCACAGAAGCCAGCCCTGTAGGGCCCTCACTACCAAAACCTCGTCACAAAAACCCAATACACATTTTTATACAAGATACTAAATACCTCTACAGAAAGTGAAAATACGATTTTAAAAACAGAATCAGCCAGCTCAAGTGATTTACTCTGTTGTGCGCAGACCCAAGAGCATAGGTTCGATTTGAGCAATGTTAGTTGTGCCGGCAAGCTGGTATCATCTTGCTGATACTAGATGGCTTACGAAAAAAACGGTTTGTTACATCACTCAACAGTATGATGAGACACCTGTCTGCACACAGCAAAGCTGACATAAAAGTATTAACTGACTTACCTTAAGATGGTTTCAGAGAAGTCAAGATTAAGATCTCAAACAAAGGTAAACAAATGCAGAGAGCTAACACTACTAAATATGCAAGGAAAACACAGGTAAAAGAAGAATCTATGCCTCAGCTTATTTACTATGTACACATGTAAGAGTGCTCAGAGTTATCACCTCGGCTTTGTATTCCAAAGCATTATTTAAAATGTCTTTTTCACTGACCTGTAGAGGTAATCGCTATGTTTCAGTACTTCACTAGAACTGGGGAGCAGGGGAGGGGAAACCAAAAGCAACTCATATAACTTGTCCTAGTTAGTTAAATCAGAATTACCAGCTTAATTCCTGAGCCTTACAAAACACTCTTCTTGTATAAACACTAGCATTAGTGGCTTTCACAGTAACATTAATACCAAGCAAAGTGTAATTTTGTTTTAGTCATCACTTTCTATTTATTTTTAAAACAAATAAAATAAGAAAGGAAAAATGTTGGGGGTTTTGTGATTAAGGAGCCTTCTTTTGTGTTCCTCCACTATACATTGGAAAGGAGATTTCAGTGAAAATGAATCTACTGAAGTAAAATGGACCTGAAGCAGGACTGCTGAAGTCTGGAACTACTTGTGTACCAACACACATGAAAACTTTTGCTCAGTGCATTGCTCTTCTCAACATTTGTTAATATGCAAATGTGTTTTCAGGCTTACATTTATGTAATTTATCATATAATTATTTTTTTCCCTAAGTAATACAACGAAAAGCTAAACCTAGCTAAAGTTAGTAGTTAGTGGAAAACTGTGCTAATGGACTGGCATTTCCAAATAATACATTCTCTTCTCCACACATGTAGAGATCCGAAGTTGACAGATCCTAGGTTTTTGGAAATGTTGTATTTTATAAGCCTAAAGGTGACAGTTAATTTCTACCACCTCCACGAACAAACACAAAAAATGATGGCTCTAGGGACAGGTATTTGACTGATTTCCCAAAAATAAGCAAGATGTTAACATGACAGTAGTTAAGGGCAGACGAGGAACTACACTGGGCTGCAGTATGCAAGTCCAGCAGCGGAAGAATCGCCCCATCAGGGAGGAGTTCAGGGGTTAAATAACTGGGCTATGTGCTCAGTAATTCACAGAACGAAAGGAAAGGTTAGATAATGAAACACTTCCAGGTCTACATTAATAGGTAACAATCAAAGAAACAGTTTTGTTTCAGAAATGTTTAAATGGTAAATTGCAGAAGTTTTCTCCTTGAGCTTTTTTATCTGAGTGATCTTGCAAGCATTTTAAAAAGTTGCATGTAGAAAGAGATAAAGATAGAAAATCGATCCATGATAAATAATGACAATCCCCCCCAGCCCCTCGTCCTGTTCTGTGTCTGGTCCCCCTCACGTCAAATTGGCTAACACCCTCACTATCGATGCTCCAGAGGGCTCCATGCTGGTTCTTCGTGAGATCCTCACAGCCCCTTTGGAGCATGGAGGAGGTCTATGTTAAGTCAGCTCCGCATGCACGCTTGGAACAAAGTCATAGTGAGATTCTGGCAAAGTTGCCCTAAGATATTGTAAACACACCAAAGACTTAAAAATCAGAACATGAAGTTTAGACATTCAGCAATTATGTTACTACATTTTACTCTGGCAATTTGTGCAATACCAATTAACTAGTATGGAAATGCCTTTTTACAGAGCAGCCAAATGTTTTTCTAGAGTTTGTGAGCCACAGGGCTATCAACAGCATTATGTTCAAAACTTCCTTCTCTTTCATATTAATGCGCACTTTCAAATGCAAGAAGCACTAAAATTTCAGATAAAGTTATGGAGAAAACTTGAGAAGGCTTTAGGATACATCTGCTGTGACAATAAAACATCTTTTAAGAAACTCCGGTATTTTTTCTTCTCTAGAAATAAATACATTTGGCGGATGTTCAAGTCAATCACTTTTATTTACCACATGGCGACTCGAAAACAAGACAAACCACAAATGGCACTTTTAAAATATTGTCCTGTAAATATTTTTCCTTTGTACCTCACTCAACTTCACCCCACTTTAATGGGGCTCTATTAATTATATTAATTTTACAAAGATATCAAGTATT
The DNA here is from genome assembly GCA_008921705.1 of Burhinus oedicnemus. Classification (NCBI taxonomy): domain Eukaryota; kingdom Metazoa; phylum Chordata; class Aves; order Charadriiformes; family Burhinidae; genus Burhinus; species Burhinus oedicnemus. The sequence continues at coordinate 1,269,819 of VFFE01006977.1, read as the reverse complement.
GCAGTACACTTCCAACCGTATGTAATTTATCTTCTGAACAGCACCTGTGCAGGTTTGCTAAGCCTTTGTATCTTCCATGGAAGCCACACTTTAAGAGGCAACTCCAACAGTATTTTGTCTCTTGGGGCACCTGAATTTCTGCTGAAGACAACCAGAGGAATCAAATGTCACCACTGGGGCCTCAAAAAACTACGCAGACAATAAAATCAGGAACAGAAATCTGAGGATGAAATAAAGAGACACTCAAAGATGCAAGGAATGTGACACAAGAGAACCACAGTTTTGCTCTCATAGCAGAGCCATGCAGTGTGAGCACGGGAATGGCTGAAGAACAAAACTAGCTCTACATTAGGAAGAGACCATACCCTCTGGATGGGTGGAGAAATCCCATGGAAGGCAAAGCATCCTCAACATCTGGAAAGCTCCAGCAAGATCCTGAGCCAGGAGCATACAAGCTGATTATTATTGTCTAGATATTCCTGGGCAAGCCAAAGGAGTTTGCGTTCCAGAACCTACAGAGTCCAAATACCGAGTGTCCACCCCGAAGAGGCAAACCATAAACCAGAAAAAAAAGCTGTGCTTCTGACAGTGAAAATAAAATTTTTTAGCATAACAACAAAAGGCACCCTGCCGATAAGGCCTGACATCTGTGAAAGTGTAGAGTTGCAGGTGACATTCTTTCGGCCAAGGAAAGTGTTGGAGCTCATCCAAAAAGAATGTTTAAGGATGGACAGGTTCACTGTTGTAGGAAATAAAATGAGCACCCAGCCTGGAGAACCGCACCATGGCTGTGCAACTGCATGTGTTTTAAGATGTTCAAGTAAGATGTATTATCCACAATACAAAAATGGATGCATTTTAGTTTTGCAGCTTCAATAGCTCCATGGTTTGCTTATTCAGCAAAAACATAACACAGAAATTACTATCAAAAAGGCAATTTTCACTGACAGAATTCTTCTTCCAGGAGAAGATGTAATATACATGTTTAGGAGGTGGTTGCATGTAATTGCTTACAACACACGCAGAAACAATAATTCAGTTTCTGCTATTATCAGGGCAGTATCTCAACAACTGCAACATTTGCCAGGCCTCATTTAATAAAGTTGGAACACATTTTCTGACACAGCTTCTAGTCGCTAATAAATAGGAAATCCAGTATGTAAATGTTTTAAGATCCATTTCTTGAAATGTTTTCTTTGATCTCAACCTGAAATTCTGAAAACTGTGAGTAGTCTATAAAAAGAAGAGAACAGGTATTTGAATTACTATGTTTTACTCTAACTTTTTTAAAACAGAAAGTTCCTAACAGAACCAGGGTACACCATGTCTTTTAAATGACTGGTTTACGGAGTCCTTTTGGTTAATCCAGTATTACCCCTGTATCAAAAAAAATGCCTATTTGTTAAGAACAAAGATATTACTACAGGCACATGAATCAACTGAGCCATAGCTTGAAACAATAAACCTTGAGATTTACATGGATAAGTATCCTAATGCCTATACATGCACTCAGCCTCTTAAACAGGCAGCTTGATTTACAACAGCTGAAGCGCCTCTGGAGTTCATCTCACTTCAGTAAAAGCTGCTGCATACTCCAGAGATCTTGAAGGGAAAAAAGAAAAAATGAAAAAAACAGTACGCCCCCAACCCTCACCAGAAAAACACCAAACAAAAACCAGACTACCTGTATTTGCAAGAACTTGTAGACAGTTTTTAGGCACACATAGCTGAGATTTAATTCATAGTGTCAAAATCATCAAAGCCCATATTATTAGCTCTTTCAGCTCCTGTTCTCTTTAAACATATTTTTAAGGCACATAACAAAAACATTGGGTTTAACCATCATTCAAAGCTAGGCTCGATGGTAATAATGTTAATAATGTTAACTAGGCCATTTCCAGTTAATGCTATTAACAAATCGTCCTCTGCTCTTTCTGCCAGCACTGTTTTTGAACCAGCAGAGGCCTCAGTTGCACAAGATCCCACTCCTCGAGAACAGGAGATGGAAACCTCGTTAACATCAGTCTCCTGTGGCTCACAAGAACGAATAGCTGGGATAGATGAAGTGCACTGCAATGCACGTACTGCCATTCAACTACCTTTTTATTTATTTTTTAAGACTGATTTATTTTGCATTTTGGTTAGCTAACATTAAGACAGTGCAAAATAAACACATCAAGCTAATAAAAACTCCAAAAGAAAGAGAAAATATTAAGTCACAGGCTGCTCAACAGTAAATGCACTGTTTGTTAGGGCTGTCTAATCCAAAATGTGGACTAACCCAAGTTGTCATTGACAAATGCTCTAAAGACTGTGGTAGAGTTGAAGAGGGTCTTCTGGAAGAACATGAAAGTTCCAGCTGAAACGATTTGTGTGCCTACTGTGGGATTAAAACACAACATAGCTAAATATAGCTATTTAATAAAAAAAATATTTTAGAAAATCTCAGCTCTGCTACCACGCAGCTTTAGAGATGTCTGCCTGCTATTGCAGCCTCTTTTCGTAAAACGAAGTTTGTAGTTGTTTAACTTTCCTTTTCCTCCCAAAAGTGGCAGTTTTTCACGGCTCTGCAGTTCATTGCTCAGACTGCAGTTTCTCTTGGTACAGTTCCAGAAACCAGGCATTCCCAGCAGAACTACACTAGACAAACACTTGTACTCAGGATTGAGCTTTATGGGAAGGGTAGCGGTGACAATCATTTCCCTCAAACCACTGCTGGGGATGTCAAATCCCCACTCTTTCTTTAAAAATTGCCTGTAAGCATGGTGAATGACTTGGTAACTACATGATCATGTATAGGGTTTTCTTCTGTGGGACTCTTGCTCTGCAGATGACTGGGCTGCACATTCCTCCAACTTCATCTTGTAGCAGAAGAGGGTGGTAAGGGAGAAGCATACTTCATGCAAGGACGCTATTTACAAATATAGTATTTAGGTCACTTATAAAATAGTGATGCCAGCCTCTAATAATGCTTCAAGTATGCAGAAGCAACATATCATCAAAGATTACTTTGGCCACGGTGAGTGAGCTACCTCATCCCTTCCTTTCTCCCTGAATACAATGCAATGGTTTCACCAAAAGGAACAGTACTGTTCAATCACTCGTTCTTTCATTCTATCCCTCCATCCATCTAGAAGTATCTCTATAAACCCTCAGAGAGCCATTTCTGCTGAAAAGTACTGGGAAAAAAGAATTCAGCCTAAAGCAGACACCTTGGACAGACAATCCAGCTGGAACTGCTGACCAGGTGAAGTTTAAGAAAATTTTAAGTAACTCAAAATAGGCTTTTAAAAATAATCGTAAACTACACATTCCACTTCATAAAATTATTACATATACTGTTCAAAAACTGAAAGTTACATTTGTTTGTGTGTTTTAGCAGTAATAAAAAAATGTACATTTATTAATTATAAAGGTTCTGAAACTACCACTATGGGACAAGATGACATCTAGTAACAGGGTAAAGCATTAAAAACCTATTAAAGCCTTCTTTTGAAATCACCCTCTTGGATACTCGTTCAATACCGTTTTCTTGTGCTAATCTGGATTTCAGGAAACTGAATATAAGCAATGTCAACTTTACTGAGGAAATTTCTTTTTTTGGTACCTAATCATTTCCCATCATTCATTCAGGTCATGTTTTCTAAGCAATCAAGCTGGCTAAGAAAGATATTTTTAAAAAATAATGAAAGCCTAGTTCCTTGTACAATTTAAGAAACATGATCTATGGAACAGAAGCTTCAACAAAACCCTCCACATACTGTGGTGCCGCAAAAAGAATTAACAAAACCATTCCAGGAAGATTCTGCAAATTATCAGGAAAGACAGCAGGGATGTAAAGGAGCTCCCTTTTTTCCTATTAAGAGTAAAAGGAAATGGCAATTTTCCCTATGTTTCTCACTGTTAAAAAGGCATGGGATCAAACCTCAAACTTGAGAGAGCAGGGAGAAGCTTTATATGAAAGGGTGGGCTCAAAATTCATGGAGGTACAGGGAATGCACCATATTAACTATCCAAGAACTAATGGTATTCACCTAGCTACTGGAAGTAGTCAAGCTCCAAGTGACCACCACAGCTGAGCATCAAGAAAGGCCACCAACACAGTGAATATAGAAACTGGGATGCTGACAGATCCATAACTTCCTTCTTAATGCTAGAGGAAAAGGTTACCCGAAGACAGTGAGGGGAAGCCTTCTTTCTCTCCAGCATCAAGGAAGACAGAAGATCCCACAAACACTCAAGAGATGGCCATCACACAGTATGAGAAAGAACAGTTGGAAGGAAGCTGTTTATTTTTAATTTTGTTTATCTTTCAAGGGAGGAGGGCAGTTACTGGAAATGTTAAATTAAGCTACCCAACTACCAGAAAGTAAACGATTCTAAATGAGTGAAAGCTAAGACAGCAGCTGGATCTGACTTAGGAGTGATAGAAGCTATACTGTGATCCATCAGTCCCCAACCCACCACATATCCTCCATATAATAACAGGGGGAAAGCAGCTGAAGCAAGAAAAATAAAGCAATTGGCAATGGAAGTCAGAAAATATCATGTTGCTGTACAGAGAATTACGCAAAAGCATGAAAACAATGGGAAAATAAACAAAATATAAATTAACTGCTAGAAAAAGCTTTCTGCAGTGATACATGGACAACTTTCATGTAGCTTCAAGAGAGTTTTGTCCTTATAAACAGAAATCTAGAGCTTTTCTTCACAACAGAGGGAATCGGAAGAGGGTGTCTTTGTGCATGACTATTCAGGGAAAAGAAAACAGTAAAGACCCAGTGTCTTCACACTGTTTCCTATGATCCTGATACTGCCGTGGTTTGGGCGATACTGCAAACGTATATGTGAGTTTAATGAGAATGTTCACACATACAATGATACTCGACCATGAAACTGTTTGCCAGATTAGGCCAAAGTCCATGATCCTGCCATCAGATCTGTACAGGCAGATCACAACATCCGTGTATATCTGTGATAAAGTCAACAAGGTCATGCTCCACAGGGATTCAAGTGTCTGCCTTTACAAATCTCACTGCAAATCTTATTCATGTAAAACTTGATTTATGAAGTGCAATACCATACTCCACTATATGCACATATGCTATCTGTACTTTTCTCCCTCTCCCTCAAAACTGTAAAGATACTAAAACTCACCTGATGGATTATATTCCCTTAACTATTTTATAGTTAAGAACTTTGTACATTTCATAGGCTAAAATTTCAGTTTTGCAATACATTTATGGAAATTGGATCTGAAAGCAGAAATGGAAAATATTTTCCAGATTCTCTATGGCTCAGAACATAATATTTATCACATACCTTAGAATGAGCTTTGTCTTCCTCTTCCTGTGTTAGAGTAAACTAGACAGGTCATGCACCTCTTCTGGTGTGAACTATGCAGAATACTACTTTCTTGGCAGGGTATAAAAGCCTCTGATGGGTCACAGACTGCTGCATTTGAGTTTTGTTATAGGAATCCTTGCTAACTGGCAAAAATCTAGTTTGTGGATGTTACTGTAACAGCACTATGGGCATGTCCACTGCAGTTAAGTAGGGGTCACAATGAAACAGCCTACAATGACAAAGTGCAAAGCAGATTTTCACCTTAAGTCAAGCTTAATTTTGATTCTCCTTGATTATGCCACAATCTCCATTTTTCTCTAGGTACATATGTATGCATGTATGGGTTTTTTCTGCAATACTATACACAGGAATTAAATGCTTTATTTGTATACATTCAAGGTTTATGTATTTTCAGTGGCTAAGTTAACATGTTTAGAATGCAAAGATTTCTAATCAAGAAACAAGGTTTCAAAGCCTCATTTGCAAAACAGACATTCTGTAATATGCAGATCTGCACAACATTTCTGCTCAAGTAAAACATTCTGTGCAAGCTCAAGAATCTATGGTAGCATAACTGCTTGTAATATTAAGGCATTAATTTTGTCGAAAATTCAAAAAGACTATTATCTGTTCCCTGTGACTCGTGTTATATAATGTGCATTTCACATTTAGTGTAATGTTTGGATGTGACGGTTCTAGTCAGCCATGGATATCCATATTCCCTCAAGAGGCTTGCCTGCCTTTCCTCCTCATTACTTCATTTTTCACCACCTCTCATAAGGCATTTGTTGTTCAGCTGTTCTTATTAAGAGCTGCATGTCTCCCACAATTTGTGATCTTCAGGATTCATCTTATATCGTATTAGAGAGCAGATGGAAGTTATAAGTCTTTGGTTTTTCGAGGCATGTGTTAAGCAAGTCTGAAATGAGTCACTTAGACGTATTAACAGAGCAGTCAAGCTTATTACAAAATCAGTGTTTGGCATGTTGCGCAGAAGTAAGACTCTCACTTTCACTTTTACTTTTTATGAGGCTAAAGAAGAATACATTCAGGTAAAGTGCCTCAAATCTAGCCAAATACTGGTATCAGAAAAAGAAAAATGCTTTACATCAATGCAGTACTGGCTTGCATTGTATTCTTCTGGAGGAGATAAATGTTATCACTACATACAGATACGCACATGGAGGCAAGCACCTTTGCAAAGTTCTCAAAGTACCCAGAGCTACCTCACTAGCTAAATTGGAACTGCTAAATGCAAACATTTAATAGAAGGCTACCTAAACCATTTAGCATTATAAACATCAGAAGAAATCCTGACATGGAAAACAAAGCATCAGAAGAAAGAATACCAGGGGGGAGGAAGAATACCGGGGGGGGGAGGAAGAGTGTGCAGAGGAAGTGGGTTGTTGCAAGGCTTTAATCCAACATTTGCTCTCTATTGATCAAATGTTTGTTCAGTACTTTATTGATGTAAAGCATTATGCACAATCAGTGTTAAATATTAATGTCAGAAGCTCTTTAACTATAAATTCAGAGCATTTGTTACCCAATTTAATATTCCTGATGTTACTAAGCTACAACTTAACCTCCTTTAATAACTTTCTAGAGCACTGTAAAAACATACTGTGTACACGATGCAATGAATAAGAATGATCTGTATGTCAACAGTGGTAAATATAATGTTTTTAAATACAACTACTAAAACAGAAGTTTAGAAACAGGGTATTTCTCAATGCGTGCTACTTAAACTTACAGTAGGATGTTATCTTCTCATTCTTAAAAGCAAATTAAATTCAAAAGAAGCAAAGTTTCTACAACTTTTGAGGAACTATTTAAAATCCACAAGGTTTACACTTTTATGTATTAAATTACTAAAACACACATCATGAAATGCGTATATGCATAAGAAGTAGTTCCATTTGTAAAATAAAAAATATCCTCTTCTCCATTGAAACCTTGATTTTGAGCTCACGCTGAATTATGAAGTTTAAAACTTAAACTGTAATAGAACTTTTGCTGTGGGAGCAAATGAAAAAAAAGAAAATTAAAATTTGAATCAGCAGAGTTCTATTCCAAATACATCAGGAATATTGTATGAAATTTTACACTAAAATACATTTAATAACATCACTCTGAGAAATGGCTGAAGTTAACAATTGTTCATCAGGACAACCAAGCAGGAAAAAAAATTGCGTATCCTGGGATTTCCATTGAACTGGTCAAAAATTTTCAGTGGACCCTTCCTCCAGGCAACAACGTATGTCATAACTTTAGAGCAGAAGTGCCTTGGTTTTATTTGAATTATAAAGAAAGTCCTAGACTTTAGAACCCAGAGAAGTGAACCCATGGAGACATCTATTATGGATTAAAGCATATAGTAATTTAACAGTGCATCTACCAACATTTAAAAAGATTAATCTTGCAACCAGATTTTACCTGTATATTGTGAAAAGTAAACTACTCTGGAAGGCTGCAAAGCAAGCTGAACATTCCAACCACTTCCCTTTGTCTTTTGACCTCTACCTCCACATTATCTCTTAAACCACTGACTTCTCCCCCCACATTATCTCTTAAACCACTGACTTCTCCCTTAACTTCTTGAATCTTCACATACTCCCCCTTTCCCCCAAGTAAAAGAAAACAAAGTTTTGTCCCATTTCATAAATTCGGCATGGTTTTACACAGAGTGTATCTAAATCTTTTTACTGCTCTAGTCTAAGTAAATATTATTTTTTGCACAGAACATTCTCAGAAAGCCTCCCCTCATTAGAAAGGCTGTTATCTCCTATTGTTTTCAATGAAAATGAAGCATAAAACGGTTCTTAGGAAAGAGGCACTCTTTCAACATGTCCACTGCCTCCCTCTGGGAACCATGAAAATGGAGCTAAACTGCCTTCAGGGAAGGCAGTGGTTCCTTACAGTGTCAGAAGCTTACACCTAACTCAAACTAATTAACGATTTTACTTCTAAATTCTGAGAAAATTAAATCTCCACTCAAAGGAGAAGTGTTGAAATTTTGGGGAGGAAATGTTACTTCTCCTCTCTGAAACAAACTAAAAGAGAAGCACAGCACAAATTTACCCATGAAATTATGTCTATAAAGAGAAAAAACTACGTGGACTGTAAGAAACAACACATTTCTGTACCAGAGCTTGTGACATACTTGTGACACAGAGTAGTTCAAATCTATTCATTATGTTGTCCAGTAATTTATGGGAAGGAATGGTGAAGGAGAATTGTACGTGAAGAACGAGCACATCTTCCGTCTTCGTGGAAATATGAGAATGAGAATTCTCTTGGGGGTTTTCTTAACAGGAAACAAAAAGAAAATAAATACGTATTTTCCTGCAAAAGGGGTCTCTACAATACAAGGAAAATACTAATTTCTCAACTTTAAAAATTTCTGAAGAGCGAACAAAACCAGTTTCATAGTCTTGGAGATAACAGTGCAACATTTTGAGATACACCTATAAATACGTAGACCAAACCCTGACACAAGTCAATGCAGTTTTGCAGAAAGTGATGCCTGCTTTGGGGGCTGGAGCATGCTTTTAACTAATCCTTTCCACACAATTACATTAAGGAACATCTACTAAGCAATAAAATTAAGGATCTGAAGAGACTGAAAAAGTTAAGCTTGCCTGTGTACAATTCTGCCAGTACCATTGTACAAGACTCTCAAACGTGAGCCACACCGTCCTCTCCAAACCTTTCAATAAGTACTGTCCTCCCATGAAGACATTCACCTCATTTGATACTAGTGGTCCGACGCAGTTAACAACTGAAGGAAGATAAGAATTCTGAACATTTATCATGTTTTTAAGTTTACAGCTTTTTGGTTGCATATATGAGAAAGTAAAGGACTTATCACCTTATGAGACATTAACACAGTATTCTGCACAAAATTATAATTAATTAATTGTTGATTTTGTTTTTCTCAGAGACCAGTGCAATCTTTAACCATATGGATTTACTTAATGTGTTCAGATATGGAATTTCAAAGCAAATGCCAGACTTATACATTTTATTATACATATAACTGAACACTGGGAACTCTGCAGAATGAAAAGAGCAGTAAAGAAAGGCATTTAATTCATACTTAAAAATAAATGCTATTCGCACAAAAAGCCAAGGATATCATTTTGACAATGACTGTATGGAAGGAGATCTTTTCATTTCCATGTTACTCACGAAAAGAATGCTATGGCCACTTAAAATAAGTTTTTTCTAGTTTTAAGAAATAACCTGCTCTCCAGGTGGACACAGGTAGTATCTACATAGTAGGAAGAATCACACGTCTGAAGAACATATTCTGAAGGTGAAATTACAGATACAGTGATGACCATTAAACATGTAAATGACCTTCCACAAGTCTGCAGAACTCATATAAGGAATTAGCAGGTAACTCAGATCAGAAGCATTGCTTTTGCTATGACAGTCCTTGATCGTTACTGACCAAAGCAGGCCAAGCACAAACTATGCAGGGTATTGCACATACTCCTCAGTCAAGGGAAATCACACCTACCCACAGAATTGTGCCTGGGAACCTCTGTTTTTAACAGCAGCCCATGTGACCATGGAGAACCTCAAAAAACAGAGAAGAAAGCAATGGAGAGAGGTTCTCCTGAGTGTGTATGAAGGCTACCAGTTGCTCAGAGATCTGAAATCTGTTGATCTCACTCATGGACTCGTACGTTTCATGATCCCATGGCAATACATTTTGGCATTTGTCCCATGAGTAACACCGAATTCAGCATTTTGTAGATTATCTCTGATTCCTCCCTGCCCCCACTCCCACCCCTGGTACTTGTCATCTCTTGCTCTTCCACATTTGGGGATGATGGGGAGCTCCTGCTTTGATTTTTGTTTTAAGCAGAAGGAGTCAACACACATTCTCCAAAGAAACAGACAGCTGGAAACCAGATCTAGAATACCATTTTCAGCAAGAAACCTGGGAGGACCTAGAAGCACAAGCTGCCCTAGAAAGACTGCCTGCAGAAGATGACAGTAGCAAGAGCTAGGGAAAGCAAGAAAAATCAAGAGGTAAAACACATTCTTCCATCCCTGATAAACAAAAGGCAGAAAAGGAGGTCCCGTGACAGACTGCCTGGAAAAGATTGTAACTGTTGTTAAGCATGAACTCAGACCACCCTGGGAATACAACAAGAGAATACATTTTCAAAAATTATTCTGAAACAGAGTAAGCTTCCACGTGTTTAGATCGACAAGAATCTGCATCTAAAAGACAGTTCTGTGTGGGTTTTAGAAATAAAAAAGGTAGTTTGATGAAACTAGAATAAAGCAGTCCTTGTTGCAGAATACAGTTTCACTGTGCTATGGGAACATAAGGCTTGAGATTTATGGTCACTTCCAACAAACATTTAATGATGCCTTCAGAGAACATCTCACTGGCCTTTCATGATAACCTTCAGGACAAAAAAACATGTAAAAATGTTCTTAACTCCTCAAATTCTGAGTACTGCTAATGATAAATTAAGGGGGTTGGGGCATTTAGGGCAGGCAAGTGCCTTAGTTCTGCTGAAGGAAGATGGGTCCAGAGAAAAGAGTAGCAATTTTTTTCCCATAAAATATAGCAATAAATGCAGAGACCCAACTTGTTCTTATGACTCACAAAGAGACAGATCAGCCATCTCAAATGTCCAAACATGATGTCCAAGAACTTTTAGAAAAATTTGATTTACATCACTATGACCCTTAAAAGAAATAATATGGACAGACCTGATTATAGCATAGTCTTTAATATACCTACAACCTTCACGTAAAGCTAAGCTCCCTGTCATACAGCTCACTATTAAAACACGCTAACAAGTCAGGTGGAAATGTGATACCAGCTTATGAGACTGTAGAGTCTCTGGGGCAAAGAATGTGTCTTTTTTCTTACCCTGTAAATAACCTGGCATTCTTTTGGGAGCCATAAGAACAAACAAGAGACTCTTATTCATACCAAAAGTGATCTTTCAAAGACCTTACCTGGAAAATAATCAAGATTTTACTATAGCTGCTTGTGAGAATTAATAGATCCCTCTCTGTACCACCACCACATGGAAAAACTTCCATTGTAAGGAAGGTGAGAGTCGCACAGGAACTTCTGGACTGTAAAAAGATCTTAACTGTTACGTACAGAAATCATCGTGTAAGAAAGGACTTTTCAGGTACCACATCCCAGGATCCAGAGATGTGAATGAATGGCCAGACCTAAGGCACAGGAGGATGGTCACTTGTGGCAGTCAGAAGTTCACTGGTAGGGGTGCTGCTAAAAATCCATTCTTCTCCGAGGAATCACAAGGCTTATGTTTTATTTACCCTTTTGACCCAGCACATTTTCAGCTTGTAAAGAAGTAGAAAGAAGGCAGGAGCAAGATGTACATTGGAACCCGCTTCTCTCAACAGATCTCAGTTCAAACCCAGAGAAGCGAGATCTTAACTGGAGAGATTAAAAGATCTCCTTAGGACACTGTGAAGAGAGAAAAACCCATTCTACAATGATGACTAAATTCTGTCTCAGAGCATACATGTAAATGATTTTTCAGAAGACTCCAAAGCACAGAGAAGTTCTCCTCCAGGAAAAGTAATGGGTACCTGGAAAACAAACATGGGGGCTTTTCGGCTTCAAATAAGGTGCTCCTACCGAAACGCCTGCAATATTAATAGGCTAGGTGAGCGAGCACTAGTTTTCTTTCCTGAGTTAGCTGAAATATAAACAATCTTTAATCCTAAATTATTTACATTAAAACTTCAAGGCCAGAACCTATCTCCCTGATCCAGCACGTGCATTCTCATGATACGCACCTGCCTTTCAAGCCTAAACTATATTACATAAATGTACCTAATGAGTTCAGAACATTGTTCACTCAGAAGAAAACATTTCCAATTGCAAATCTCAATGGAAAATAAAAATAGACTCCCTTTTAAATTATATGGAGAAGCTGCAAATACTTAACCTCAGGATGAGCACAGAAAATCTTTTTAAAGCCAGAATAGGCCTCTGCTTTTCTATTTATTGGATTTTTAGTAAGATTAGCATTGTTAGTACTGCAAGCAGTTACAGCCTCCACCTTGGGAGTCACTTCATGTTGCCGCTGTCAGACATGAAAGATTCTTCTCCTCTCACTAGCTCGATAAAAATCAGAAGTTGTATTAGTACAATCCGAACACAATGAAACAGTACTTTCAAACACCTTCCCTGCAGAATGGTGATGCTACTATATAAAGAAACCTCTACACACATATATATCAGAAAATTTAACTAAATTTAACTAGAAGAATTTGGTTTTACTGTTGTTTTACACAAAAAGTCAAGAACAGACTCAGTGGCACAGACTGATAGGCACACACAGGTTAAGACTCAGTTTGCTTGATTAGGCAGCATTCATATTAGAGGGAACTCTATGTGCACCCTTTTTCAGGACAGCACTATAGACAGAGTAGAAGGATCCTGCTCGTCTTCTCATCCAAGTACATTGCAAATGTACCAAGTCCAGCTGCAGATATTTAATTGTATTCAACGACAAACAAAGCACATGCTGAAATCTTATGGCAAAGTAAATAATGAAATAAACCTCATCTCTCAAAAAAGCATTGTCTGAGAAGGGGTAGGGAGGGGGAAATCAAACGTCATTATTTTTGCAACTGCAGTTAAGATCTGTAAAACTCCAAGTAAACTTAAAAAACCCAAATCTTTCTCCATCTACTCATTTTACAAGTCAAGCTGTGTGTGTTCCAGACTGACTATGTTGACTGAGGTAGCAACATTTCACAAATCATTAAATCATCTGCAAGCGCTTTCCTCCTCCATCAAACATTCTTAAACCTTTCTCTCTTCACAAAAGCACAGACAGACAAGATATTGGTTCACCTAATTCAGCCTACTTAGTGTTAAACATGACATGTATGGTGTAACCAGATCACTCACAGCTTCAGCAAGAATGATTTTTCTTAGGTCAAGTAGAACACATACCTAATAAAAAATTCTGAATTGCTAGTATGAATTAATAAACAAGCCTTCTGTGCTTTTTGTACTTGACAATTACGGTTTCCAGATATGACAGTACAGCTACAAAGGCTCTGTTACTTGACCTGCAATTTAACAGCAGGATTTTGATTTACGAGACCCCTCAGCCTGATGGAGAAGCCAGAATCCAGCAACTGGCTCTCTGATGGTCTTCACTGACAATGGAATTTTTACTCCTCTAGAGTCAATGGCAAAACACTACACAGGCCAGGATTTCACTTAATAAACATTAATCTTCCTCTGCTGTGAAATATGCTTAGCTGTATTTTCTAATGATTGGTCATGTTCTATAATATGAGCATACAACACACATGAAATATTAAATACATGTAAGATTTCGAAAGCATGCACGATGCAGACTATCTTACTAAGCAAAAAGCACATGATGCTAAGGAACAGCATGAGTTTTGCTAGATATTATACGAGTTTATGTCAACTGTGACAAAAATAATGCAAAAGCTAGCTTTTCATGTCACCTTAAAAAATTAAGAGAGAATGGGTTTTAGAAATATCTGGTGAATTAATTTCTAAAATAAACCAATTTAATTCTAAAATAAACATTCATCCTGTCTTAACACAGATTGATGTGCATACCATGATTTTATTTTCCTTTACCAAACACTACTTCATTAATTCAAACATTCCAACAATCACAAAATTGTATCACACACAGAACTCATTTAAGTTCTCTACTGTGCTCTCAGGAGATCCCACCTGCAGTACTGCCTCTGGCTCTGGCACCCCCAAACATAAGAAAGACATGGACCTGTTGGAGCAGGTCCAGAGGGACAACACAAAGATGATCAGAGGGTTAGAGCACCTCTCGTATGAGGACAGGCTGAGAGAGTTGGGATTGTTCAGCCTGGAGAAGAGAAGACTCCAGGGAGACCTTCTAGCCCCTTCCAGTACTTAAAGAGTGTAGTCACAGGACAAGGGGTAACGGTTTTAAACTGAAAGAAGGTAGATTTAGATTAGTTATTAGGAAGAAATTCTTTACTGTGAGGGTGGTGAGACACTGGAACAGGCTGCCCAGGGAAGCTGTGGATGTCCCATCCCTGGAGGTGTTCAAAGCCAGGTTGGATGAGGCTTTGAGCAACCTGGTCTAGTGGAAAGTGTCCCCGCCCATGACAGGGCATTGGAACTAGATGATCTTTAAGGTTCCTTCCAACCCAAACCACACTATGATTCTATTTTCTCAGTTTTTTTGAATTATGACAATACCCATCATGATGCAGACAGAACTGCGCAATAAGGCCATGTAATATTCCAACACCTGTAGAAGTTAGAAACGTTAGAAGGATGATGCTAAGACAATACCTTTTAATTTGACATTTCGATTCACCTACTCAAATTCTTAGAACACCTCAAAATTTAGATTCAATAGTGAACTAACTGATCAGCAAAACTCCCAGGAGTTTGAAGAATTGTGGACTCCACTCCTTTTCAGATTTCCAAGTACTTTTTCATTGAAAATTTCCTCTTGCTGATAATTTTATTTCAAAATCATTTCACAACAGCATGCACAGGTTTCAGATTTTTGGCTTTTGTTATACACATTATATTTTGAGAGTACAATGTCCTCCACTGAAATCAACTGTCATACTGTGGATGCTGATCTCCACAAATTTAATTCACTAATGTCATTCCCTGCAGTCATAAACTATTCCTGTAAAATTATTTCTCAGTTAGTGGGGAATTAAACCTTGCTCTAATAACAGGAATTCAAAACAACATCGAAATACTGTATTTTTCCAATAATTGTATATTTAAAACAGAACAGGTAAAAAAGATGACAGCAGTTGTACTTGCAAGAGTTACTTCATTTTTAATTTGAGGAATACGCTTTACCAAGTTGGTTGACCTTAACATCTCTGAGGGTGGAAAACTTTGTTATAACTTTGTTTCTCTCTCTGACAATCTTTTTTTCATTAATTATGACTATTGATCCATGTAGCCTGGACACGACTGTGCAAAATTGTCCAGGCTCTGTTACCAGTTAGCTTCATAATCTAACCACCAAGAACAGGGTATTAAAGTGGCATTGGCCTGTAATTAAAATATGACAAATAGTTGTAAGTCTGGTTGATGGTGCATTTACAACCAAATCATTGTAAACTACAAATAAGGCAAGATCACCATTAGCTCACATACTGGAGGACGCCAAGCCATTATCAGATTATGACAACAGAGAATGGAAAATGGTCACTTAGCCCATTAATTTCCATTTTCGAAATTTGTGTTTGTAAGACATTGGGCTGTGGCAGTCTAATTTTAATTTTATCTGTAGAAATATTTTTTCTGCAGTAACTAGACAGTATTTCTAAGACACACCTGGAAAACACTCAAGGAAACAAGTTTCACAGTTGTACCATGAGAAAGTTATACCCCTTCTTTAGACTACATCAGTGGCCCAAAGGAACACTAAACTCAGAGTGGTCAGCCTCCGAAGGATTTTGTTGGTGAAAATGAAATCACTAGATGGAGAAGAGCTGACATAGCAGAAGGAACTCAAATTCCATCTTAACTCTAGAATGCAGATCCAGATTTCTGGAGAGCTCCATTTACATTATGTGAATGGAGAAAATGGAATGAAACTGTTGCAATGTTTTGGACCCTAATTTCTATTATTATTGTTATTATTATTCCTTGCAGGCAAAACACTATCAGACTCCCTGCTGTATTTTGAATGAAGTCTCAAAGGCATCAAAATTCGCATAATACTTTTGCCATTTATTCCACCCATTCTCTTGGAGCCGATGATTGTACATTTAACTTGTTCTATGATGCTAAAGTGTTTATTATGCTGATGAAAAATACCTACTTCAGGATACAAAAATACCTGAAGAATGAACAATCACACTTTAAGTCAATATGGTCCTGACAGAAGCCAGGTGAAATTCCATCTACTGAAGAGCCTTTTCTTTAGCACCAACAGAGTATGGATATTTGGACAGGAAATATCTGTGCTTCCATTTGCCCTGCACCTTTGTGACCAGCCTGATGTGTCCATGGTTGGGGGGAAAGAAGGACATTCTTCTTCTGCATTAACATACGGGATAGCACTTTGACATCTGTCCAGGAGTTTTCCGTATGGTGCTGGCTACTCATAGAATTAGGAAGTCCTAATTCTAAGGCATCCCCAGAAAACTGAGAATCACTTATATGTGATGGACACCTGCATTTTTGAGCCACTGTGCTGTAGAAATATTTCTCTATCACATTTATACATATAATCAACAGAAGTGTGGTAAACACACACAAAACTTACATAGTCATGAAAGGCTTTTGCTTCACTTGAATGTTCACAGGTTTCTCGTCTTTCTGGAGCTGCACAGTAGAGATCCCAAAATACACTGCAAGTTAAGAAGTTACAGAGATGGTAAGAAAATCATTGTAATACTTGTGTAGGTTTTATGGTGTACACACACCACACATGCATGTTCATATATAGAAACAGACATAACACTTCCTTGCCAAGGGATGAGAACACTTACCTCTTTGAAAGAATTTAGCTTTGTAAACATCTATGAAGAATCAAGTCCTGCTATCCGATTCTCCAAGGCAAGCAGTGCTGTATTCCTTTAATACCACTACAGTATAAACCAAGAAGCTAGTCTAATATACAAGGTTTATGGGTATAAAGCATATTACGGCAGCTCTGCATTTAACCTCGTTCCTCTGGCAACTGCTGCAATTAACTTCCACAAAGCATGGGAAGGGACAGATTTGAAATAATAGGAAAGAAACTGGAGAGAAAACTGGGAGTTCTTCCAACATCCAATACTGTGCTTTAAACAAAAGCTGCCAGAGAAACAGGTGTGTGGACAACAGTAGGAAATAGACGAGTATGTTACTGGCTTATAAAGAGTGAGAGGAAATTATGGTACCCCCATCATCTTCCTCCCCAACCAACTTTAAATAGTTACACACAAATCCGTTCTGATATAAAGCTTCTGGAATGAAATTATGTGTACGCTAGAACAATTAAAAGAATAAAGTTTGTTAAAAGTTTCAGCGCTTCTTTATTGTTTTAGACTTAATCCTCTGTAACTTAGTCCAGCACCATAATAAGGAATTGTGGAAAATTCGAGCACTCTGCTGCAGACAATCAAAATCAAGGATAATGGAGACATCAGACATGTAAGGAACACATTCTCCTTACCAGGCTTCCATCACACAGCTAAAAGCTATGAAACAAATGTCAATGAAGAATATGCCGTCTTCCATGAGCTGTTGAAATCAGTTGGGTTTGAATGGGACCACTTCAAAACCTGTAAATTCTTGTACTCCTGACAGTTGGACATACTCTCTGTATTTTGTATTCTTTCGAACACAGGCATATTGGATATATTCAAATCATGTGACAACTAATAAACAGCATGGCTAAACAGCAGCAACTACGAGCACTCTTTTCTCCATGGGAATTCTACATGCACATGTGTGTCTGCACACCAGTATATATAAGCAAATGGTATCACACATAAAAAATTGCAAGTCAGCCCTGCGTCCATCCATATTATGAGCTGAGAGAAACTATGCAAATGCAGACACTGCAGCACCAAGCCCATGCTAATGCATGCTTCTTCTACCATGCTTTTTGCTTCTCAAAAAGGCTGGTAGCTTGGGTTCAGTTAATTACTTTCATATGCTATTCCTGTGACCAGAATGTGGACTGAAGACTGACAAAGCTCACATCTATATGCAGTCTCTGTATATACTGTTTTTTTCAAGTGTAATTGTTCAGTATATGTAGAATGATCTGTTAAATGCACAATTTACTGGAACGTGGTGAAAAAAGAAATGCAAGTTCTCTTCTTTCAAAAATACTTTATCAATGCACTATGCAATATTTCTTTTCCTGTATCTAACGTCTGCATCTTTTCCTACATCTAATTTTCTATTCTTTCATTTCTTAACAAGAAAATGGTTCTTGATCCTCACCTTCACATTCCTTTTACAATGTTCACCTGGATTTCTTGCCTCCAGCTGTTGGAACTAGCAATCGACATATTCTAAAGTTCAGAAGAAAAGAAAATTGATACTTACCACCACCAGGAATGCAAGAATCCTGGGGGCTCCCCCAGTGTGATGTTTTTTTCCCATCTTATCTAAAACAAAAACAGTAAAAACGGAGGTGTACATTTATGTGATCACTGTGACTAAAAAGCATTACGTAATTCATGCAGATAGCAAAAAGAGAAAGAAGAAAAGATTTCGTAGTTATGAAAGGCTTTATCATCATCAATCTGGATGGCCATATTACTTACTTTATTATACTTATTAGTATAGCTGATACTTAAAATAAGCTTTTCTTATTCTAGGAAACCATATTTTAGAATATTAATTTTAGATTCTGAATAGAATGTTATTAACAACATTATTTTGAATCACTCCACCACTGAGACGTGCATTGTTTTAAGGTCAAAAATGCATGAGCCCCCCCTCGGCAAAGTATTAAAAAGTACCCTTAAAATTATCTAAAAGATTTTCCAGTTTGCACGAAGGAAAACATAGAAGACACAGAACTAATGTTACTGATTCAGCAGGTGGCAGTCTTCCCTCCACATCCAAAGTGAGCCAGTGTTTTATAATCCTCAAGAAGTGCTTTACTGTTAGAGGTAACGTGGCAAATAGGAGCAGCATCAGAGTTACAACCCAGCTTCCCACCACTCAGTGAAAATGGAAAGCTAGTTTGGCTTGTTTTGTGTGCACTGGCAACCTCTTCTGAGCAGAGCTATACTGGCTATGACTTCTCTCTCACCTAGGAAGCACTGTTTGTTTAACACTGTTGTCAAAAGAAATGCAGTTTAAGAACTCTTACCCTTGCCTTCGCATTTCTCTTGTTGACCAGCAAACCCATGAGACAACACAACACACTGTGACAGCATTCTGTAACTCTGCAATACTTCACAAATGTTGCATCTTAACTATGATCACACGACCATTTTATTAATGCCATAGTCATTAGTTTGTCCTTAACTACAAAATCAAATAGTTTGGAGTACAATAAAGCCCATGTAACTAC
The DNA here is from genome assembly GCA_008921705.1 of Burhinus oedicnemus. Taxonomy (NCBI): domain Eukaryota; kingdom Metazoa; phylum Chordata; class Aves; order Charadriiformes; family Burhinidae; genus Burhinus; species Burhinus oedicnemus. Next base: position 1,250,416 of record VFFE01006977.1, on the reverse strand, counting down.
TCAAGGAGCTCTGTTGCAAATAACTGGAGGTCCTGCGAAAATCCAGACAACACTGTACAGAAGAATGTCTCATGTTAAAACTGGGTGAAACTAGGGCAACGCATGCACTCCAAATTCCTCCAGTTACAACTACACATAGCATTATTTCCTGTCCAATTTTGTTAAAAAAAATTGTTCAAACACAAACCATATTCTGCTTCAGAGACAGAAGTAATGGCAGACAAAAAGAGGATTATTTTAATGAAATGCTTAAACAGCCTTAATATGAAAGGTATTTAAAGATATATATACCTATATAAAAGTACATCACAGCTTACTAAAAAGGTAGGTACAGTGTTCATAATGTAAGAGGAACTGGTAAAGCTAGCACTTTCCAAAAGAGACTAAAACTTTGATTCTCAGCTCCAACACCCAATTCTTAAGAAATTAAACACATACAAGTTCTGTCAATAGCTTGCAGGAGAAGAATATGTAGTTTGTACACCTAAAAATGTTCTTTACACTTATTTGAAGTAATCTAGCATAACTTTGATATATTTTTTGAATACAACTATTGCTATTTGAAAATTATTTTTAGAAGGCAACCTTGAGGCACTATCACTTCTGTTTGTGAAGCTGCATGGCACTTAACCCCACCACCACCACATAACACTAGTTAATATATAAGAAGCATCTTTTAAAAAGCTCCTGCTTACATGCTGGAAGGAGCCAGCAGCATAAAAATATTAATAAAAGTGAAAAATATAAATAAAAGCCAAAGCTGCTATGAAAGCATTACACACTCTTCAAATACACTCCTCTCAGGCATGATTGCTCCTCACATGCACTCGGAATGGACTTGTGTCCACCAGGAAGATACAGTACTTCCGGGAAGTTTTGAAAGCAACATAATGAAGAGATGCAATGTACAAGCAAAGCAAAAAATTGTTCCTGAAGTTGAAAAAACATTCAGTTAAGAGTAAAAATTATGTCTGTGTGGAAAGCACTATGTCTAAGCAGTATTCACGATCTTCAAAGCAGGTTTGGAAGAGGAAATTACCCAATTCACAGGTCTTATGCTGGTCCTTTTTAACAGGACATAGATAATCTTGAGAAATTTATTCAGAGGAGCCTGAAGGGAATATAGAAGTTTGAAACTTGTTTGAAGTGGTTTTGTTTTGTTCTTCAAAAAATACATGGCAGATGTCAGTCTGTCTGATCACTGAGGCTTAAAAAAATGTATGAAGAGTTGTTACTTTTAGAAAAATACCCTCATTGTCAACTGTATCAATTAAGCTCATAACCGGTGATTGATTAACTGGGAAATGCCCACCTTCCTGGTCCAGCCAAGATAATGGGAATTATTCCTCCAAGGCTAGAACCTAACTTCAATGATACCTGGGATAAGGATCAGCTCTTCAAGGAAAATGTAGCAGCTGGGACACCAAAGGAAAGATTCTGGAGCAGAACAGCTTCTTTTGTTTCAAAAATGTGTGTACTACATCTGAATAGCTCTATACAGCCCTCATAAGAAATGACATGGTTTAGATGAAAGCTAGTTGTGCTAGCCCCTTGCCATTTTGCCAACTGTATGATGAATTGGTATGAAACAGCTGTTGAGTTACTTCAACTCAGTACTTCATGCCATGTCTCCTGAAAGGAAGTGAATTTGCAGATCAAGATACAAGACATAGCCAACAAACTGAAGAGGTCTCCGCTATCAAGAGGTCCCAGAAAATCCTAGATGAGCTTGAGGTCCTATGTTTTAAAGATGAAGGCAATAAAGCTTTGAAGGCTGTACTGAACAAGGACCACAGTTCACCTTCTAACTGAAAGATCAGTAGAGGACTTCTAGACCTTACTGACTCATAGAATCATGGAATCACAGAACAGATGAGGTTGGAATGGACCCTGAAAGGCCATCTGGTACAGCCCTTTGTGTGAAATGGAGCCTAGATGAGATTACCTAGCACCCTGTCCAGTTGCGTCTTGAAAACCTCCAGTGATGGGGACTCTACCATGTCCCTGAGGAGGTTGTTCCAGTGAATGATTGTTCTCACTGTAAAAAAAAATAAAAGTTTTTCTCATATCAAGATGAAATCCCTCACTGTGCAACTTGTACCTGTTACCCCTTGTCTTCTCCATGTGGTTCCTTATGAAGGGAGAGCCTCTGTCCTCTTTGTAGTCACCCTTTAAGTACTGAAACACTGTGATGAGATTCCCCCTTGAGCCTTCCAGTCTTTCTATATAAGGGACCTCCAGCCCTTTGACTTGTGGATCAGTTCTATGAAATTTAAACTAGACACAAAGCATTATAAAAATATAGGAATTCTTAGGACAACCATCTCTAAGTTGCCTAGTAGCAGAGTGGATTCCATGATAGCGAACTTTCCTTTTCTAATTTTGTTCCATTACTCTTAGCCACATTCCCTGGTAGATCTTTAAGGAAGAGGTCTTAACCTTTGTCATTTATACATATATAGATACCACTGACTGCTGTATAGCTCAGACTATCTATGTATGCTTACTTCTTTTATGGCCCAACGTTCAGTTTTAGAGCTACTCTGAACTATGTCACCTTTAGTCAAATCCACCCAAACTATTCTGGCAGGTGCAGACTGCCAGATCAGACAGGGCACTGAGCCCAAACAGCCATGCTTTTTAAGGAGGGACCAACCCAGTATAAATTTCCTTGTATGCCACCTGGGTGTCCCCTACACCTGCAGTACTCTCACAACAAGCTTGCCACAGCAGGGCAGTTGCTTCTCAACAGCCATGAGCCGGAAAAGGATGAAAACAAATGGAAAATAATAACTGTCATTACAACATAAATTCGCTAGAAGACTTCATTTTGCACTTCTCTCAACTGATGTGCTCTTATTTTGATCCCATATGCCAACACTTAGTCTCTAACAAAAACAGCTGACTTGCATGGGGTACAGAGTTGGAGTAGAGCTATTTGTCATTTACAGCCCAGGACTGAATTGGCATTACAATGTTAAGACCTGTCTACCACACACTTTATTTTTTCCAAGGCTTATTAGCATACAGTTTTCTCAATCTGAACCTGTCCGCCCACATATAATTTCTTCCAGGTTTCCCCATATCAGTGATAACTCTCCCTGGTTCCAACATACAACCATTGACAAGTACTACCAGTGTAGTATTCACCCTTCTGCACTGCTAATGAATGAGGTAAATAAACTCACAGCTTTGTGTGACATCTTACATGCACCTCGCACCAACTCTACACATTATTTGTCCCTGCCCTGTGTTTACCATCTTTTTGCTAGTATCAGTCTTAATTTGAAAGATTTGATACATGTTCTCATATTACAGTCGTTCAGACCCGAGAGTTTCTCTATAACCCAAGACTGAATTAGTTTTAGAAGTCTGAAGATACTGTACTGAATGTTTTCTACAAATCCAAGTGTTGTACCAGTTACACTTCTGCCAACTACTCATTTTGCAAATATCCCATAAAACCAAAATGAACAAAATGAAACTTGCACAGTGTATTATTTACAAAAGACAGCTGTTTCGGCAAAGCCAAGATGACACTCTCCATTATTTTCTTGCTTATTTTTCCATTGCTTTACCAAAGAGAAAAAACAATTGTCAAAGACATACTTTACCACAAACATAAACTGATGCTACCACGATTCTACCCCTTTTCTTTATCTCTGCTACATGAATTTTCTGTAAACACCACAAAAACTGCTCTGATGAGGTGCTCATCCTCACCTCTCCCACATCCAAAATGTTATCACCAGTACAGTAATTTTATTAGCTTTTGGAGGAGTATCACTTAAAGCAGCAAATTTTCCTGGTACAACATCTTGCCCATTTTTTTTCCTCACTTCTGCTCACTGTTCGACTATTATTATTATTCGCTTAAATGTTCTCATCAAAGAAAGATTAAAAACAATAATAAATCCAAAAGACCTCAATATGTTTGGCATACAGGTATGTTTGTACCCCAGTGTAAATGTAAAATGCTAAGGAGACATAATTTACTTCAGTCTTCAAAAGATGTATACAAAGTCTTTGAAAGACTCTGAAAAACAATAACTATTGTATGAAAGTAAAAATTCCATTAGCGGTTGAAACTGTTTAAGAAACAAGACCTAAATGGTTGTAGTCATAATTGATTTGCCAGATGAAAAGAAGTGGTTAGAAGCATGGTAAGAATACACAGAGAGATCATCAATCCTTAAGAGAATGAGAACTGCAAGTGTGTGACAGTAGAATGTAAAATACATGATCGCTGTGTATTTTGGAGGGGTACATCATTCACAATTGGAGATACCAACAATAAGATGGAAGGTCATCAAAAAAGAGTCCAGCCATGCATTCTCTAACATGCACATTTATTACAGAAAATAGATTAATCTTTCCCCAATGTAGTAGCAAATCACTGAATGGGGATAAAAAATCACAGCAAAAACAGTTAGGCAAAGGGAGGTTAAATGACATGGCATACTGGCTTCTGCAAAATCAGAAATCTATGCTGATCAATGTAAACAGAAATTCAAGGTTGTCACTGCCGTTTTTAGACCAACATATACTTATTTCACTTGCGCACACTGGAAAGTTGTGTAAGGAAAAAAAGGATGGGGAAACATACCTCTGATAAAAACGTCTGGGCTGATTTCTGTGCTCCTACATGGAGCAGATATTCATATACGTACAGTGCTAATCTGAAAAATAAACAAAAAGGACAATATTTAGTATTGTGCATTTGTTTGTTCCTCTTCTTTAGAAACAAAGGATTATCAGAAGTTTGAGGTGTGCTCTGTTGCCTTTCACAAACCACTATATACTGAACACGTCAAATCTATTATCCATACCAGAACTTTTAAACTAGATGTGTAGGTCAATCTGAGTAGAGGTGTTTAAACAGTAGTTAATTAAATATTATTAAACCCTCAAATTGCTTAATGTCAACATTTTTAATGATATTTGGACAAGTGCCCAGTGAGATAACAACTAACCTACTGCTGGTCTGTATTTGCCCACTCTATACTGTGCTCATTGTAAATACAATATATACATACAGCAACACCAATTATTTTTCCAGATCAATTTTTTTTAACGTGTGGAATGTGTCAAGCTGTTAGCACATTTGGACAACAGCCTGTGTTTCTTCGAAGAATGTGCAAACTTTGGGCTGCATCAGGAAAAGTAATCCTAGCCTCCATCAATGGGCAGGCAGTACAACCACATCTGTCAAGTGAAGTACAGAGTTTGAGATTCATTCCGACTTGTGTACCTAGGAGCTTCAGTGACAACAGAGCTACAAACAACTCCCATAGCTCCCAAAGAAGCTTCCCAAAAAGCAATCTTCAGCACCTAGGCACATCTCCAAGTAAGTCCAAAGAGCTAGAATAAGAATCTCACTGCAGAAAAAGTACTTATTCCCTGAACGACTACCCACTGGCATCTTGGGCTGGGAAGCCCTGTTCAGCAACCTAAGAACAGGGGAGCTGTAACAGCAACCAATTGATATAGACTATGTAGGCTAGATTTGAATTAGAAAACGAAAGAAGTAACGCTTCCTATTCCTCAGCTGACTCTCCAGAGAGGCTCCCGTCTACCTGCATGTTTCAAGTCTTTCAAAATGAAATCTCATTTTAAAAGAATGATTTAATAATAATGCTTGGAAATCATCTATAAAACATTTCAGTCCAAGAAGTCAGGCTGCGTGTCTTTTAAATTCGCTAGCTGAACTGTTTTTAAGAAGTAAAATGTATTTGCATGCACTTCATGATACACTACTATTCTTATTTGAAACATTTTACTGTTTATGTTCAAAAATATGTAGTTTAACGAAACAAAATAGAGAGGCAGAGAATATCTACTTTCCTGTTACTGTTCAAAACTTTATGCAGTGTTAGATGAGATAACTGTCATCAGGGCACTGACAGAGTAGTAATTAACAGTAACCTGTTAAGTATGAAATTTTAAAATCTAGGAGAGGCATTCCATAAAAATTGTTTTCACTAGTTGTTTATACTTCGTACATGCAATACACACACTACTTTACTCTCTCTCCAACTTCAAAAGTAAAAATGTACTTTATTCCTCAAATTTTAAAAAAAAATTGAATTGATATTCAAACATGTGACTGGTTTTAGTTTGAACTTTGGGACAGGTCATATCTACTTCTTAATTCCAGTATTTTACAAAACAGTATTGTGCCATATCAATAAATGCAGAGCTCAGTGTGCTAAGCAGAAAGCACCTGGTTCTTCTACTGCAGCACAGTACGATCCAGTGCTTAAATGTGAAGCAGCTCAGAGAGGACACAGTGATATGCCTCTGTAAGTACTGCGGAGAGAGAAAGGATCACATACTCTCTAGCCTCTCATCCTAAAAGCGCAACTGCATCTGTCAAAAAAAAAAAAAGACACATCTTGTTGACTTAATTCTTCCCAGGTCAACTATCATTCAATCTTTAAGTAATAAATGGTTCCAGACAAAATCTAAGAAAGATGTCACAGGCAAAGAGGAAGCACTTTCTACAACGGCCAAGATGACCTGAATACCCAGTAACGCTTTAAAGCATCTCATTTGTCTTCCAAGATTCCCTTTTTTGTTCTTATCAAAACATGAAGCCTGCAGTCCAGATAAAAGGATTTGCTGGATCATATCCTTTCTACCACACAAAGGAAAGCAAAACAGCACAAACCCAGGAGTTTATTGCAGGCACACCACCTTCATAAGTCTCCCATCTGTTGAAAGCTTTAGCAAATACTGCACCATGATACCCAAATTGACAGTGCAATACTTCAGTATCAAAGAAGATTTGCGAGTCTCATCTCAGGACCCCTGGAGTCTACCTGCAAAACACTGCACATGCAGCTGTGCTCCAGCACAAGTCAACATCACTACCCTGTACTCATCTTCACTGGTCCAAAAAATCCAAGATGTTTCAACACTGCAGAAAAGACAACCCTAAGACTTTGACTTAAGCACACGGAATGTGCTAATTAAGCATAACTAAAACTATAACAACATCTCCAACTCTTTAACATGCATTATTACATCTTGGTCCAAACACACTAGCAGTGAAATGAAGTGGTGAAACAACCGTGTTTATTAAGTGTGGGGGGTAAACATGGCAGATCTCAGGAAAAGAGTAAGTATTCCAGGTTTTAGCCTTCCAAGTTGATCCACCTGTGGTAAATTAAGAGCAGGACCATGCTGGCAAGGGGACTGCCTGGCTCTTGTGACAGGAAAGCCAGGACCACCTTCCACGAACAGATGTGAGACAGAAGGCACAACACAAAATAACCTGATTGGGTTTTATTAGATCTAAATTGCTGGTCCATCCCTAGTTATTAAGCTGTCAGGAAGTCTTTACAGAAGTTAACAATGTTACCGCTTCATTCAGAAATAAATACATTTACCACGGAGATCAAAAGAAAGATACTAATGTTTTACTGCGTTAGCTGCAGCAAAAGATCAATGGAAACTGATGCTCTAATGTAAGGCACCAAAGGAACCCAAAAAAGATGCAACGCTGTGTAACACGGAGGATTACCAGATATACAAACTTTAACTACAACACAAAACCAGAATAAGATAAAAATGGCTACAGTCCAAGTCTGTAAAATTAACAAATGTTAACATCTGAGTACAAGACTAAGAAAATAATCGTGAGATGGTCTTCTACACCACAGGACTTGGGTTTGAAGTGACATTTTAAAAGACAGTTTTTACTCATTAAACTGGTGTGAGAAACCATGTAAAAGCAGCAAGAAAACATATGTTAAATTTTCATATTTGCATACTTGTTAACATCCCAAGAGTAATGAGAAGAAAAAATATTTCCAATCAACTTGTGACAACACTAAAGTAATTTTTGTTATAGACATGCCATAGGCCAGAGTCCCCCTCCCTGCAAAGACAGATTACACATTAATCCATGGCCTGATGAGATGTTCACTCTACTCAAAAAAAAAGAAGGGGGAAAAAAAAAAGTTACTGCCTAGCTCTTACTGCCACAGTGCTCATTTTGCTAAACTGGTGTGCTTTGCCTGAAGTTTCTGCTCTAATTGAACAAGGCATTCATATATCCTGTAAGTATCTACCGAACTCCAAAGAGAAGAACAATTTGAATCGTTCTAGTCAACCAGTTATCACAATATTATCAGGAGATAAAACAGTAATCACGCTAACTGTGCTGTGGAAATGGCCTCCTTACATGTTAGGGTGGGAAGATGCAACTGGCTTAATGAGAACTTACAACCAAAGCCTTGCAGCAGTATGTCCGTTGATGAAAACTAGGCAGTACACTCCCCCAGTTCGAAGTCAAAACATCAAGACAACATCTAACTTTCCATAAAAGGCAGTGAAAACCTGAAAGCACCAGGAAGATGTTCACCTTATCTGCTTTTGGTATCTAGCTTAGGTGCTCTGAGTCACACTCGCTGCACCACCCAGGCAAGCTTCATTGACTATATATAGGGTACTCAACGAGCTGTTCAGATGAACATATGCCTACAGAAGAAGGGCTCAAGTTATTATCACAAAGTCTTTCAGGAAGTAATTTGTCCTTAAACGGTGAAACAGTAGTATCTTTGTTTCATTCCGTAAGAAGATGTGTATCAAAAAAGTTTGTCTCTCAATCTAAGACTGAATTCCAAGCACTAAGTTGGGTTTCTTGTTATTTCTAAGGAGACAAAGAACAAAAGGAGAATGGCCACATTTTTCCATAAGGTTCAAAAGCTGGGCTTAGAAGAGTAAGGAATCGCAATAAATTAGCTTCTGCTTTCTCTTGAAAGCTGCCCAGTAAACCTGCCAGAAGCAGGCAACTATTATACATAGCCTCATGCAGTTGCGAAGTGCAGTTGCTTTCATTGTTTTATTGGCCACTTGTCATAACTAAAAATATGTGTAATTTAACTGAGGGTACAGTGGTGTATAACCATTATCCAGAAAGTTATAAAATCAATGTGACGGAGCAAGAGCCTGCAGCTCCCCAGCTTTGGCAGTGCGTCAAAGCACAGTTCAGGTACTGCACCTGTCTTCTGCAGCACCGACAGTCAGCTTAACCACTGTGATAAGCAATACAAAATCTACGCCACAAAATCTACAATGGTGTATGACCACACATCGCAGCAATGTCCCTAGATGCTACCATCTCCTCTGCCAGCAACAGAGATTATGCTGTTAACATCTGATGCTAGATTTAAAACAAAAAAAAAAAGTATCTATATAATGGGACTGTTCCAGATCTGAGCATCACCAAGACGGATCTAGCATTTTTGGATTGTTAAGACTTCATTTTTTAAAACTATTAATGTATGGAAAGTTCTGCATATGACACACCATCCATTTAACTTCGTTTTTTTTAAGCAGTAATTAAAAAACACAATGAAAACTAGCAAATCAATATCCATACCTAATTTTTAGTTTGTGTGAAGAAGAGATGAGGCAGCTGAGCAACATTTAAAGTAGCTCCACAGAAAGGATCTAAATGTTCCTCTCTGTGTTTCAGGAGATTTGCAATATTCCAAAATCACTACTCTAACCTATACAGAGTAGCAGCTTTTTTTTTGTTTCCAAAAAGGTATACAGACTTCATTTCAAATCCAGACTCTGAGGAATCTCATGTGTTTAATATCCAAAATATAAAACTCATTCTCTGAAATAACAGAAAGTAGCACTGAATCTGTATTTTAAATATAATAGAACAGCTAAAAACATCTCAAATTTTGGGTTTCTTGAACCAATTTTCTTGAATCCATCAATCCAGTACTTTAAAAACTGCTCTGAAGCTCTTGATGGTCAGCTGATTTTGGTAGGTTTCAACTAACAGCAGCAAACAATTTTTTTTTTTTAGAAAGTTTAGTATTCTTTACAGACATGTATGCCAAACCATTCTTTCTCCCCTATTTGATCACACTGACAGTAATTTTCTTCTCTCTCTCCCCCTCCCCACATATTTACATACAAATATAATTTCCTCCTATATTTATTTTCTGTATCTTTTTTCATATATACATATGTACATACATACAATCTTTTCCAATCTATCTCACCTGAGATTTAGTGATTCAATCTGCTGTCAATTAACCCCGATAAGAGAGGACTGGGACAAGAGACCATGTGGGCCGTGCTGGGTGCAGAAGTGCTTTGCTGCACAAAGCCAAACCTTGCAGAGTCACCGATGCATGCCTCTACTCAGCTTCCCTCAATGGTGGAAAGATCAGTTTGGATGCTGCATCAAACTCCAGCTATACCCCAGAATTTAGTTATGCTTTTTCGTTTGCTTAGGCAGGTACACTAACAATGGCCTCAATGTTCCAGTGATTCATTTGCACACACACCCCTAGCTCATCAGCTCTCCCAGGCATGCCATTTCACCCACATGTAATTTACATTTTGGTTTGTTTAGCTTGAGGTCAGCAGACTGCTCTTTTCAAGAGCCTCTAATCATGCCAGTCTACTGGTTTTTTTCCAGCTCAAAACATGACCTATGTTAATGTTAGTGCTCTCTGTCCTATCAACAACGTGATCAGTTTTCTTAGAAACACCTCAGTATTAAACAAAACTCAAACACTGGTGTGAGGAAACAGTATGTCCCAAAGGAGACAGACAATGTTTGTTCAGCTACATGCACTGACTTCTCTGAGAGCTCCTATCACAGCCCTGCAAACACAGGCAGCATAAAGTGTATGTATTTGACATTATTCATATCCACTTACTTCTTCCTACGTAGACAGCAGAAATCACTCTCCTTGTGTGCATCTAAATACCTGGGACTTATACCTAGCGCTATAATGAACAGTGGCCTCCGTGCATTGTATTAGGCTGATGGTACTTTCCAAATAAGCTGATCTTTCTCCTCATGTTACGGTTTTACAGATGGGGAAAGCCTTCTCCTACCATGATTCTGGGAAGGTACTCTCATCACCTCTAGCTCTCCTCCACTCGCTTACTTGCAAGATGTCCTGAAGATATACCTTGTTAATTCTGGTCACCCTCCCCTTGATTATATATACTGCTTCAACGGCTTAAAACCAGTTATAACCTACTAAGTGCCTTTTACTCTAATGCTACTAGAAAAAATGGCAGGGCTTTTTCAGTTTATCCATACACTTGCAACTCACAAATTCTTTGTGTGTCTTAATTTCTCACGCTTCTACTACTTAATCTCCTGTAGACTTCAAGCACTAGCATAACTATTTCCAGCAACACATTAACCTGTGCACCAGTATATAACTAAACATTGAATAGGTATCTGGTATTCACTGATCTTTTCAAAAAGATCAGAGATACATGCTGCGGTGGTGTCTGCAGTCCCTCCCACAAGCATTTAATTGCACGGTTTTACATATTCTCATCTGCTAAGGATGTCTTGGTTCGTGCTAAGATGTCACACTGCAGTGTTCCCCATGTTACTTTCAGCTGACTCTGGCTGAGTTTCATATTAATTTTTGTCTCAGGTCTCTGCTTGTGGAAATTACCACAGAGCCCAAGTATTGCAAAATTAAAACACTATTCTGTAGACTCCATCCTGAATGGGGTAATTTCCATTGATTTCCAAATTCCAGTACATCATCAAAATGTAGATTTTCTTGATGACCTTCAAGGAGTCAAATAAAAATCTTTATTCTTTCTGCACCTATGTTTTGCACCTATATACTTCAAATAGTTTTCCAGTAGAATTTCACAGGCTTCCTGGTCCATGGTTAGGAAAGAAGGCTTATGCACCTGAAAGTCTGCCTGGTTCTTTCCAGCTATATTTGCTCGTGTAGCAAAGTAACATACTTTCCTTCAAACCTAGTTCTCTTGGGACACTAGAGCTACAGCATTATTCCCACAATATTCCTATGTCAAAACTGTTGAATATCTCAAATGCATCAGCAGCAGCAATCCTCAGAAATAAGACTACCTTACTTTCATTTGCAAATGATATTCAAATGAAGAGTGAAATGTGCTGAAATTAATTGACTTTGTATTTTCAGTGTTTATTCAGCTTCCCAGTGTTCTGTGCCTCCCCACATTACTCAGGTGCCACTTACCTCTGCTCAACAAACTGTTTCTGTAGCCTCCTCTCCCACCTTCTTGCCTCCCCCAACCTAACGTCACCACCATAGAAAGCTAAACCATTTAGATGTATCATTCTTGAAGTCACATTACAGACAGTTCTTTGCTTCTATACAGGTTGAAAGATGGTGTCCTTTTCCTTCTCCCCTGTGCCAGGGGGCCAGGAAGTGGAGGCTTACTCCAGATCAGCCATCTGGTGCTGATGGAAATCTTCTGTCATCAGGGATGAGCTTGCTGTAGCAGGGGAAGCAAGACAAACTCTTCGGGTGTTCTGCTGCCTTGCAGCGATCATAGGCAGCAAAACACCTTTATCATGTATTTCTCAGGGCCGTCCACTGCGAAGCCAGTCTGCTGCTCACGTAGCCCTTGCCCTTTTTGCTTCTTCTCACCGAGGGCAAGCTGTTTACACTGAAAGAGCTGAATTCCTTCCCATGCAAACAGAAGAGAAGGCTGAGTTCACCCAACCATCCACTGACACTGAGGACCAAAACCATCCTCTTCTCATTACTCTCTCATTTCTTCCCCCTTTCCCAGTCAAGCAACCAAACCAAAAAAGTGAACAGTTTTCTGCTTAATGAGTGAGCTGAATCAGCCTGCCAAGGGCCAGAGCAGCCACACAGAAGCAGCAAGAAGCAGGAGCACTCGTTTTGGCAGTCCTGGACTGCCAACACAGCTCTGCCCACACCTTCAATTCCTTCTCGTGGCTACAATCTCAAACTTTGCATTTTATGAAAATGTATGTATTTTTAAGGTAACCTCCAAGTGGTTTCTTGGTCTAAAACCATATAAACTACTCAACTTACATAACTATAACATATGCTGAACAGCAGCTAAAAAAACAGTTACATGACAAAACCCATTTTAAAGTGTAAGCTGAGATTTTTATAAAAATATATGAGGTTCCATCTCTTCCTGATAATAAAGGTGCTAACCCTGGCCTTCCCTGCTGCTTTCAGTGGGATAGTTACAGGTTTTTACATGCTATTTTTTCCCTGGTATATAATTTGCTATAGTTAATGAGTTCAATGCAATGCATCCTGCCCTGGCAGCAAGCAGAGCTAGCAGCATGGAGCTACTTAAGGACAGTCACTGGCAGAGAGCAAAGCACAGACAGAGTCCTCAGCAAAATGCAAACTTTAAAGTTATACACATGGCACAGGATTATCAGTAGGTGGTACCTACCTGAGCACCAAGTATATGACACTTCTTTGTAGACTTTGTAGACTTAAAACACATATGACAGAAGATTGCTTTAAAATCCTGTATCAGCAGAAAACAAGGCTGACACTGACCCATGACACTGCAAACACCAAGTTTCACTGCTCATCACTTGTCACCCACTGTACTCAAAGGAAAAGTTAATTTGCAAAATCTGTCAGTGAGTGAAATGTTTTAAAATCATGTATGAAGAAAAAAATACATTTGTATTTATACACCAACAGAAAAACAGTGACTGGCTTCTAACCAACGCGTTGGTAGCACACACAGGCTGTTGAGAACACTGCTGCCATACAACCGGTGCTTCAGCACCGCTTGCCTACAGTACAGGCAGATGACACCTTCTCAAGCCACAGTGGCTTGAGAGGCCACCACCTTCAACACTTCATGGTGGTCTTTTAGATGGGAGTGTCCCTCCACCTCACAGTGAGATGCACTACTGAGTACTGGAGGCGCTGCCAGCCTGCTGCAGTGCAAAGCCAGACAGGTCACTTTTGATCAGCTTCAGCAGCAACTGGAGCCACGATGGCTTACACTGCACAGATGCCAGCGAGGGGTTACCATGGCTCTGTTGTAGTAATAGCTCCAAACAGTGGAGTAAAATTATGTTAAAATGTTACAGCTGTTCCTACAGCAACGGCCTACCCTGGAGCAGAAAGCACTTCTCCCTGTCTACAGCAGCACCAGAAGAAGGCTGAGAAGAAGGAGGAAGCACGAATGTATATAGCCAGCTCCCCAAGGATGAATTAGATCAGATCAGCACCAGCTGGGTATGCAATGCCTGTCAGCCCCAGCAAGCAAGCATCACGTAACTTGATTTTCATTCCTATGAAGAAAACAGTATTTCTGAATATCTGGCTCCTAGAAGGACCCATGTTTTTGCCAGTAGCCTTCCCAGCTCTGCTCAGGAAGTATAGGTTTCATATCTTACTAAATGTGGTGGGTGCGTCCACAACATTGAAGATTACCAGGAATTACTGCTACTGAAACCTGAAGTCCTCTCTTCAAAGTCGTAAGATGAGACAGCAGATTAGTATCTACTTGTTGCAATGTGGAGTGAAAAAGAGGAAGAGGAGGACCCTAGCTCGTAGCACAGACACGCTGGAGGATTACACTGATGATGTCCTTTATAACAATCACAGTTAATGTTGGGCAAATTTTTTTTGTTGTTGTTCTTTTACAGTATATCATGGTCAAACCGTGTTGCAGATAATTAGTCAAACAAAGATTGTATTGTTCCTTCCCACTCACTGCCTGCTCCAATTATGCTTTTGTTAAGAACAAACTCCATACTCGGAGGTTGTTAGGACACTCTGACAAGCTCCCTTCCAAGTTTCACACACTGGTGCGTTACTGTAGCAGTATTTCAGCGTACGTGTTGGTGTACCTACAGGCTGACAGGGCAGTCAACTGGTAACAGATGCAAATCCAGTCACCTACTTGGAAAGTCACCAGAGCTGATCCTGCCCAGCCTTTTGGCACACCTGTACAGCAACCCATAACTAAGAAAGAGAAGAAGGGTTTGGGTTCAGAGAGCTACACGCAGCTGTGGTGGTTTCTCACGCACACCGATTCTCCTTCTGTAAAAGGCTCAACGTTTTGGAGAGAAGACTTGTAAGTTTAGTGGCCAGTTTACATGAAACGTATCTCAGATTTACTAGCAAAATGTTTTCTGAATTTTGCTGCAAGTTTCCTGTGGGAACCAAATAGTCAAAGACTGACTATCACTAATACTTGTGGCTGGCAGATTATATCAATGGAAAGCTGAAATAATGAACATTATCACAAAAGAATAAAACAGTAGACTTCCAGCAGCCACAATCAACCATGAAATAGAGAATTAGTCTCAGGAGGGAAGGGGAGAAAACAAAGATGAAGAGACAAGCAACAACAAGTCACCTCATGAATCTTATGGGAATCATACGGGATGAAAAAAATGAGGATGAATTTCCCTGAGTATCTGTCTAAAAAGTGATGGTGGAAATAATTTGTATGACTGATTATGAAATTATAGCATTTTCTTCTGGAGAGAGGAAGTTCTGAAAGCATCAGAATAAAGCTAACAGACCTCAGAAGTCAAACAAATTCAGGGAATTGGTGGAAAGAGTTTCTTCAAAAAAACAGATAACCTGAAGAAAAAAGTGCAAGACAAACAATATGTGATTCAGGCTATATTAAAAAAACTCGATGGCAAATATCAATGGAAGACAGACAGGGGATAATAAGAGGCTACTCTGGCTGCATCAAAAATTCCTCACTGGTTCAAGAAAAAGATGCAACAACAAAAAAAGAAAGTAAAGGCACATAACAGTATTAAGGAACAAGAGAACCATGCAGGTGACAAATGCAGAAGGGCTGAAGTGCCAAATGAGTTTCAATGAGAAAGAACATTAATAAGGCAGTAAGAACGAAGCTTATACCACCAAAGAACTGCAGTTCTGCTATTTAATGCAAGAAGTGTGCAAAGCAAAGAGAAGGTAGGTAAGTCTGAAGTCTTGGTGCATGCTTTGCTTCTACTCCCACAAAACAGCAGAAGAAAGCATTACTACTTAAATACAGCAGGAATACACACAGCAGGAGAAAACAACAGGTTAAAGAACAGCTTAGTAAGACAGCTGTACTACAGACGAGATGGCTGGAGCACGTTGCCTCAACAGTGCTAAGAAATGAGCCAAAATATTTTCTGAACTTGGAAGAACTTAAGTCCAGCACATCTCTCTTGAAAAGAAAAAAGAAAGGGCACAGGGATTTACACACCACTCAGAAATAATCTTACCACCAAAAAGTTTCACTTTTTTGGACCAGATGAGCCATGCACATGACATTTTACTTCAGTAAAATCCAAATCCCTTCTCTGACAGAAGAACCAGTGCTGCTAGAAACAGGGAAAGCAGACCTTGACCTCAGCATAAATCATCCTGGTCTTCACCAGGTGAGGCATCCAGTGGTATCCCTCACTGCATGTTACGGTGCCCCACACGCGGTAGCTGTGAGGCTCCTTTAGGTGCAGCATCAGCAGAGGCTGCGACCAAGCCACTGGTACCAGGAGGTGTCCATTTGGACCTCAGCATGGAGTCAGCAGTACATTCATTACTTCTCCAGCGACACTGGTCTGTAAAAGCTGGAGCCTGTACTCCTGAATGCCCTGACAATGCACATATAAGGGGGAAAAAAATAAGCTTTTTCTAACACCTATACCCCTCCTCCCCCAGTTTAGAGTGTCTTTCCTGTATTCATGTGGGGGGCCTGGTCATTGCCTTTGAATGCTTTGCGATTCCAGAGCTGCAGATAGCACAATGTCAACTCCGACACGAGCTTTTAGGCAGTTCCTTCATTCTTCCTGAGACAGTTTCTCTGCAGAGGTCATGAACGCTGCTTGCATGCTTAACAGTACGCTGAATGGTGCAGGCTCAAGCAACATCAGACAGCTGAGGCCACCAGGAACAGCAGTTTTCAAGGGTGTGTTATTAGTTTCACTTCCCTAAACTTTGGGGTCCAGTAGATGACAGCTAAGCATCTGTCTGAACCATAAAGTTCCCTTCCAAAAGGGGCAGCTACCACACTGGTCCCTGGGAATAATCACCCATCGGCTTTGAGATTGCTACTTGTGTTGGACAAGAAGTTCTACACAGGGGACTAAGGTGGAAGAACTCAAGGCATTCCTCTGAAAAAGAAAAACAGAACAACAGCAACTACCCTAACCAAGACAGTCTTTACATGGACAGGTGTAAGGCTAAGTGTATGTACAGAAATTCTCAGCACACATAAAATGATCCTGCAAAACTTATGCGCAGTATTCCTCCCCAAATCACTGCAATTTTCACCCACAGGCCAAATGCACACAATTTGATATTATCAGACCTACCAACTGCCATATGGCTGCCAGCCCTATCACACCTGTCTGCTGAATTCTCACACATCTGGCTAACCTGCTAGAAGGCTTTAAGCATTTGCCTGCTATTTGTCCCCTTGGCTGATAGAGACATGCTGAGTAGACAGCTGGAGGTATTCTCTTGCTTGTCCCCAAACTGGATCGCGGCCAAGAAGGATTAGCCAAGACCCCCAGCTTACTCAACATTTCCACTCAGCTACAACTCCAGATAAGCTCAAGCACCCAGCTGCAAGCCACAGTTCATGCATGGCAAGTTTGCTGAGAGCTTTGAGTCCTCTCTCAAACTGCTCACGGGACAGGCTACTACTCAAATACATGTATTTTACAACTTTAAAGATAATTTGCTTAGACTCCAAACTGGAAGTTACCGGAAATACTTTCTTTTGAAATGCAGGTCATAAAAAAGAAAATACTGGTTTCAATATTCTCCCAC
Organism: Burhinus oedicnemus; assembly: GCA_008921705.1. Classification (NCBI taxonomy): domain Eukaryota; kingdom Metazoa; phylum Chordata; class Aves; order Charadriiformes; family Burhinidae; genus Burhinus; species Burhinus oedicnemus. The sequence continues at coordinate 1,232,834 of VFFE01006977.1, read as the reverse complement.
AATTTTTTTATAGTGAGAATACTTTCCAAACAAAAAGAGTTTCATCAACCAAAGGAAGATAGTTGAAAATCTGGCTAACAAAGAGTTGCTCCACAAAAAAACCCACAAAAACAAAAACAAAACAACAAACAACAAAAAAACACCACCACCACCAAAACAACCCAGCAACAATAAAATCTTGCAGTTGTGAAGCTACGCTACCAAACATTTGACTAGCAATCTAGAAAATTTTAATGCTAACTCTCCAAACTGCTTCTACTTGCTTTGAAAGGAAGAAAGCAGATACTGGACAAAAGGGATGAAAACAGTTTGATTCCATACTGATGGCTGATGTTTGGTGGAAAAATTGATACGGTGTTGTATTTCCTCATAATTAAAACAGGGAAAATAAGCAAACCATTTCTCGTACAATCTCTGGCTGAGCACTTCTTATTTCTAGATCAAAATTTAAAGGACATATGCAACACAAAGTCTGCAATTCTACCATGCGCAGGACACAATTGACGATTCAGACTGGCTCTTTTGCTCTTACCAATTACAAATGCGGTTCTGTACAGTATATATTCAATTCAGAAAAGGTTATCTTACATTTGGCTTACACCGGAAAATAGAAAATTCCATTTTCTCAGTTTTGTGAGTGGGCATTACTAGAATACTATAATTCATACTGGATTCAGTTTTTAAGTTAACTTCATAGGCAGGCAAGTCAGGAAATAGCCAATGTAAGTCAATGTCACATTGCCAAGATGCAATTGTTGCAGCAGAACAGTAAACCATCAAATGGGAGACTTCAACAGCCCATGGACAGATTCCAAGACGCCAGGAGCTGGCACTGGAAGGGAAACAAAAAAAAAAAAAGAAGGCAAACAAAAAAAAAAAAAGGCAAACAAAAAAAAAAAAAAGCAAAAAA
>VFFE01006977.1:1206295-1231904 GCA_008921705.1 Burhinus oedicnemus | reverse complement strand
TGCAAAGTGTACTCAAAAATGTTTTACTAAATGTAAACACTACTTTGCCTATTGCTCGGGGCTGTTTACACACTATTTGAAATTGACTTATTTATATGGTATTAAATAGATCTGATCTCAAGCCACAAAGCTACACACACACACACACACACGCACACTGTAACAGTTATGCTGCTATTCCATGCTTCATTCATTACCTTCATAATCCTTTCTTCATTTTCTCTGCTTGTTACCAGGAAAAAAAGAAATTAATCTTGAATTACTCTGGAAACTCCTAAGAGCAGATTACAATGTAAGAAGCAGTAGTCTGCTCAGCACATGAGAGTTAGAAACAGCAGACAGCAAGAGATCTGCCATGCTGAACCTTATCCTAAACAAGGCTCCTACCTGCAGAAGCAAGGGAAAAAAGACTTACTTTTTTTATGACTGTGTCTTCTTCAGTCTACCAGCATTATCTCTACTAAGTTGTGATGAAATGTTAGTACTACCAGGGGTGGGAAAGCTGCGGGGCTGGGAAGCTTTAAGACGCCTCTAAAGATATTGTACACATTGCTTCAAGTACCAGCTGAGGAAAAAAAGCTAGAGAGATTCTTTTACTCTTTCCACCAAACTACATACTTCTTTTTATCTCTTTATCTTTACAGCTTACATAAATAAATCAATTTATGCTTCCCTGTTTCATGTTTTATACACAGAAAAGAAAGTCTGAACACATCAGAATTTTTCAGACACAACCACTTCAGTTTAACAATGCATAATGATCAAATTATTATGAAACTCTAATTTTGTTACACAACACTTTTAAATGATAAATTAAGATTATGCATCAAACTATACTCTCTTTCAGCATGTACATGTTTTTTGTGAATAACTGGAAAAACTTGCAATGAATAGCATTAAAGAAAAAAGAAAGACAGCACTTGTGATTCATTACTGAACTGTCCTGTTTCTATAGACAAGCCACTATCCATCATATTTGAGAAGTCATGGTGGTCTGGTAAAGTTCCCACTGACTGGAAAAGGGGGAACATAACCCCCATTTTCAAAACGGGTAAAAAAGATGACCCCCGAAACTATAGGCTGGCCAGTCTCACCTCTGTGCCCAGCAAGATCATGGAGCAGATCTTCCTGGAAACTCTGCTAAAGCACATGGAAAATAAGGAGGTGATTAGTGGAAGCCAACATGGCTTCACTGAGGGCAAATCATGCCTGACAAATTCGGTGGCCTTCTACAACACTGGTGGATAAGGGGAGAGCAACAGATGTCATCTACCTGGGGTTGCGCAAGGCATTTGACACTGTTCCACACGACATCCTGGTCTCCAAATTGGAGAGACATGGATTTGATGGATGGACCACTTGGTGGATAAGGAATTGGCTGGATGGCCACATTGAAAGAGTTGTGGTCAACAGGTCGATGTCCAAGTGGCATGCAGTGACAAGTGGTGCTCCTCAGGCGTCAGTACTGGGACTGGTGCTGTTTAACATCTTTGTTGGTGACATGGAGGTTGGGACTGAGTGCACCCTCAGCAAGTTTGCCGATGACTCGATGACTCCAAGCTGTGTGGAGCGGTTGACAAGCTAGAAGGAAGGGATGCCGTCCAGAGGGACCTGGACAGACTTGGGAGGTGGGCCTGTGCCAACCTCATGAAGTTCAATAAGGCCAAGTACAAGGTCCAGCACGTGGGTTAGGGCAATCCCATGCACAAATACATGCTGGGAGGAGAGCGGATCAAGAGCAGCCCTGAGGAGAGGGCCTTAGGGGTGTTGGTTGATGAGAAGCTCAACATGAGCCAGCAATATGCGCTCACAGCCCAGAAGGCCCACTGTATCCTGGGCTGCATCCAAAGAAGCACGGTCAGTAGGTCGAGGGAGGTGATTCTGCCCCTCTACTACACTCTTGTGAGACTCCACCTGGAATACTGTGTCCAGCTCTGGAGCCCCCAAGCATAAGAAGGACATGGACCTGTTGGAGTGGGACCAGAGAAGGACCACAAAGTTAATCACAGGATTAGAGCACCTCCTATGAAGACAGGCTGAGAGAGTTGGGGTTGTTCAGCCTGCAGAAGAGAAGGCTCCAGGGAAACCTTATAGCAGTCTTCCAGTATCTGAAAGGGGCCTACAAGAAAGCTGGAGAGGGACTTTTTACAAGGGCATGGAGCGATCGGACAAGGGGTGATGGCTTCAAACTGGAAGAGGGGAGATTTAGATTAGATCTCAGGAAGAAATTTTTCACTATGAGGGTGGCGAGGCACTGGAACAGGTTGCCCAGGGAAGCTGTGGAGGCCCCATCCCTGGAAGTGTTCAAGGCCAGGCTGGATGGGGCTTTGAGCAATCTGGTCTAGTAGGAGGTGTCCTTGCCCATGGCAAAGTGGGTTAGAACTAGATAATCTTAAAGGTCCCTTCCAACCTAAGCCATTCTATGATTCTGTATTAACTGCTCCCTTGAAATTAAAAAAAAAAAAAAAAAAATTCAGTTCTCACTAAAAATGGTTTAATCAGTGGGCTTACAAATATTTTCATGGTAGAACAAGTTGAATCATGGTTGCACAACACACTGTTTGTAAAAATCTTTATTGTTTGGATGAGAAGTTATCACAAGTCACACAAGAGTGTGGCTAACAACAGAACTGCCCTTTTCCACCCTTAAATTTCAGTAAGATTCAGCAACACATGGAAGAAACCAACCCCTGCACACAGTGATCTCCCACCTGACACACAAAAATAGTCCACATTATTTTTGTTTTTTTTATCCTGGGTCCTATATAAACCACAAATACTTGAGTTTGAACACAGATGACTGACACAAAAGACATCCACTCTGAAAACCTCTGCCCAGTTTATCTCTGGAGTGAGTGAGCTGTATGCCACCTCTGTTTTTTTCCAGTGGTATAATATACACTTAGGCAAAGCAGGGAGCACTGGAAAAGGTTTCTCTGTAGAGGTTGGGAAACCTCCATCACTGAAGGTTTTCAAGGCCAGCTACATAAAGCTATGGCTGACCTGATCTACTATTCACAATGGACGCACTTCAAGGAAAACTTCTGGACTACCTGACCTCCAGGGGCCCCCTCTAACCAACATTGCTATCATTTTACAAACTGTAGACAAAGACTGCATTTGCACCACCTTCCCTCTTCATCACATACAGCTTGTTCAGTATCCTGCTCCTCCACAGCAGTGACAATCATTCAGAGTTGAGTCCTACATTCATACATCCCTTCCATCGTACATGAAGTTTCTCTACAGAGCTGTTCCAACAATAAGAGAAGTCACCTTAAGAAGCGAGGAGACAACAGTGGGACTACGTGGAGAAGAGGCTCAAATACCCTCTTCCACCAAACAGCTGCTGGAAACCTCATCCCAAACACACACTGGAAAAGGGCTGAATATCCTTCAGACCTGTCTCACACTTAGCAGAGACAGACCAAAACAGAGAAAAGGACAAAAGGACGGACTATACCTGAAATGAACGAAAAGAATCAGTTACCATTAAGGAAAAAAGGATTGGGAGGGGGCACCACAAAGAGCATTCTCTCCCATAACCAGAAGAAAAAGCTTCATGATATCTCTGTCATATTAATTTAGCATGATGTGAAATGTATCTGCAAAAGTCTCCTTCCTTGCAAGAAAAGTTAGAAACAGATCTCACAACAAAGAACAAACGTACACACAAACCTGCATTAAAAGCAAGATCTGCATTTGCATCAGCAGCTGGGTGCATTAAAAACAAAAACAAACAAAACATAACTGCCTGTTTAAATACAGAAATTAATTTTCATTAGGAATACCATTTTTTACTTTCAACCTGACTCAAAATGAGATTTGACTCTAACTCTTGTACTCAAATTATAATACCCTACTTTATCTTCCAAATTACTGATGCTTGACTTGGTCCTATGTCTATTTAGAAAACATATTAATTAGTTTTTTAAACTTCTTTTTATTAGTAAGTTACAGGAAGGAAGCTTGTCAGCACAACACCAGGCATTCACAGCTCTGGATTTCACTATCACCTCAAAAAGCCAACCCTGCTTCATTCCCTCCTCAGCAGGGTTTTACTAGACGGTTGGAGTCAAGCCCTGGGATTATATTTAGTATTGAAGTATTTATAAATCTGTATTAAGTAAATTAAATGTTTAATATACATTTTAACAAAGGGTCATTTGTTATGGATTTTAGTGCAGCAGTTAGACAAAACACTGTCTTTAACACCTTCTACTGGTGTGCTTACTGCCATATATAATACACACTCTTCATGCCTGTAACCTATTTAATAACAGACATTAATTAGTTATTAGCCCTCTATAAACAATTTATAAATGTACCCTTACTATAAAGCATGGCTGGACTGGCCTTTAGTTCCACAACAAAAGAGTCTGCAGTATTTTAACTGCTGCATTACGAAGTAAAACCCTACTTATAAAGAACTTAACAATGATACACATGTCATATAAAAATACAACCAAATAGGATAGCCTATCATTTATCTCAGAATTCAGTAATATGCAGTGGATTTCCCAAAAATTTATGTGAATTGGTTACGATGCCACTGTAAGCAAAACTACAATCATGTTTAGGTACAATAAAAGAAGCATTTTATCCTGCTGTCATGCAACTATCGGATAAATTTAGTTTTTCACCTTGGGCACCTAACTACCCTGTTTTGTGAGCACAGGCTGTGCTACCCAGGTGGGCTGCCTTGGTACTCCATCACCAACAAACCAAAGGAAAATTTTAATACCAAATGCCTGGCAGCAGCTTGTCCATATGCTAAATTCTTCTGAAAATCCCACTCCCCAGCTCTGTGATCTGCACATGCTATTTCAGGTAGGCAGCTAAGATGACAGGTTGGCACACATATGTTATTTATAAAACTCACATACATCTTCATTGCCCCAACACTGGACTATGACCAGCTTTTGTTTTCCTCCACGCTGTTCGAGAAGTCTTTCCGGCTTCTCTGGGTAACCTGCCGTTGACACAAATAATCTCCAGAGCCAGCAGCTCAGTGGCAGAGTGCTCCCATGCAGATAGCGCTGGATGCAGAAAACCCTGCACAAGCCTTCTACTTCTCCAACCACATACAGGTTGGAAAGTCTTAGAAGTACTCTTTTAACGAGATCACCTCAGCCACAGCTGCCTAGATCTCTTGCTTGCTCAACAGGGAATTAAAATCTTAGGAAAACTGTGCGTTTTGCCACTAAGTTTTAAATGTAGACTTCGGAAATAGTGCTGTATGTTAACTGAGTGTCAATCTTCCACTTTCAGAGTAGCTGACATTCTACATAATTCTAGTATTAAAATCAGTTATTAGTTTTAGTATGTATAAGGATTCTGTGAGTCCTCCTGGCACTGCACTGGCTTGTTTTTGCTATAAATGTTATTCTTCTCACATGAGAACTGCATTAAATCTAAAACAAATAGTTACAGCGTAGCAAAATGGAGGAAAAGTTCCTTAATGGCACAACACAAGGAACAACACTTTCCTAAGTTTTCAAGTCCACTGTTTGCACCTCCTTTGCTTTGGATTTTCCTCCAACTCAGTGAGTAATCAACCACAGCTTTGTAACAATGCTTAAACTTGTGGCATTTTTTTGATTAAACTCAGAATTTTCCTTACAGAAGACATCCTTTCTGAAGAACACTAGGAGATCTAATGTGACCTAAGCGAATTGGTAGAACATCAAACTGAAGCATCAGTGGTGCTACCCGTACCGCTTGTGTTCTCCATCTTTGAAAGCATGTTCTGTCAGATAAAACCAACCAACTGCGAGTAAGACCACATGCAAAAAAAAAAAGACCCAAACCCATACATCAGGAAGAACGCAGCATGGCCTCTTAACTCCTTGTTCCCAGCAGACTGGATTCAATCAGGAAAGAGACATTGTACTAGGGGAAAATAAAATACCAAAACAAAGGCTCACAGTGTAACATTAATTCGTGCAGCTCAAAATTATTCATCTATTTTAAGCCAATGAGGAAATACAAAACACAGTCAAGACTGCTCTTTGTACATGTGAAAAATGCCTGTCTTAAATAATAAAATGTCTTTTTTAGACCTAAATTATGTCTTCTGTATGCCATCTCACTTAACACAAAAGCACAAACAAAAAAACCAAGTTCTTGCCCACATGAAGTTCACAAGAAAGTTGACAAAGGAACAATGGTATAATTTGAATAAAAGAGAAAAGCAGTCTAAAGTTCCTAAAATGAAGAGAGACCGATCATTGCTTTCTAATATATGAGGAAAAAGGAAAACAGAGCAAACATAGGAGACAATATCCATGTACATTCAGACAGAAGAAAACATACAGAAAGTACAGACACTGAGAAATAACCACAGGATGACACACAACATTATGCGGCATTTAAGGACCTTGGGCCAAGACAGCATAAGCTGGACATGGACGGAGGTACCAGGTGGGAGTCTGAAGAGTAGATATGGTGGTTACTATTGAGAGGTATTGGTTGTTTAGCTTAAATAAGCAAGTTTTCATTAGAATAAATTACTTACGGTTATAATATGGTGTGATTTATGCTGTTTGCTCAGCTTTACTTAGCATGAGTGGTGAGATTTGCTGAAGCCTTTAGGCTGCAATAGAGTTAATTTTCTTAGTAATTTTCCTAGCAGCTGGTACAGTGCTGTGTTTAGCCTTTCAGTATGAGGAAAATGTTGATAACACACTGATGTTGTGGTAGTGTTATCCCTAAGTCTGGGACTTTTCAGTTCCCCACCTTCTGCCAGAGAGCGCAGGCGCACAAGAAGTGTACACCAGAAGATAAGAGGAGGCAACATCCCTCAGCAGAGATGGCAAACCAACATGATATGAGCAGCCAACAGCCCGCCAGCCTGGACAGAGAAAGAATCCAATACGGTGTTAGAAGACCCCAGATCAAAAATTGCCATGGGACTAAAACATGTCTGAAGAGCATGTGAGGGGTAGGTGTAGAGATCTCAAGGGCCTAATTGCCCGAGAGAGAGAGGAGTGGGAAGGGGCACCTGTTGCTACCTGGGGGTTGCCCGCTGCGAAGGGACCCTGGTCCTGGCAGTGACAGACTCGAGTGGTGCGTGCGCGACTCCTCAAGTGCTGTGTGAATGCTCCAGTTCTCCTTTAACAGCTACAGCAGCAGGGAAGAACATGGCACTGACACCGTGGCAACACCAGGGTGCAAGAAACTTCAGCATCCACTAATGAAGTCTTCTGGTCTCCTTCTACCAAGGCAAATTAAGGGCTAATAGAACACATGTAGGCATGCAGAGAACATGGGCATATTCATATATGATCATAGCTGTACAAGTGACATAATCTTTCTATTGCTTGGTCAACAAGCCAATTCCACACGGAATTTGGAGTCACTAAAAAGGCCTTTAGCACCCTTCAGGGTGATGAATACAATTTTTCAGCACTCATTTATGCAGCTATCCAGTCCTTTGAAGACTGGTCCCTGGAGGTACGAAGCACTGACTAGCTGTGAAGATGTCCTTAAACTACAAAACAACAATCATATGTGGGGAAAAAGATGCATGTGCAGGAATAACAGCTGAACATCCAAACCTGAGATAAAGATCTGTCAAGTCCAATGTGAAACTCAAGACAACCCCAGCAAGACCAGTGTAGTTAAAAGCTGCTCATTATATTGTAATGTGTTCCCTTTGCAGTGCTTCTGACCTAAACAATGTCCTTGCTTTTCAGAAGATGGCTACTCAATGGTTCCTCATTGCTCCCTCTCTCTCCAAGAAAGCTCAAGACTTGCTGTGATAATCACAGTAAAAGGTAAAGGGACTGCAACCTAAAACCCATGGGCTCAAGCTGTCTTTCACCCCAAAGAAAATGACAGAGGCCCAAGACCTAAAATGATATGCCCTTGAAAACACTGTGAGGGACAACAAGAGGTAGGTAAGCCTGTAATTGCATCAATCAAGAAACTGCAACAGATGGAGAGACGCCCTTGGAAACATGTTAGTATCTACAGTGTTTTGTGTCAGACTATGCAGTCTCTCTTCATCCCTAGAAATGTGGAAGCAGGGGGGAAAAAAGGAGTTGTTGGAGAAATTTAAGTCTTGCTAGGATGAAAGTGAAAGAAGTCTGTGGGCCCATGCCCTTTATAAAATATTTCTAATGGGAATCCTACAATTTCCCTACCTCTCCCTGCAGATGCAATAGCCACAGAACAGAAAGATAATTCTTAATAAAGCATTTTTTTCCAAAGTAGCTTGTTACTGGCATCAGCCATTAGACTGGATTTAAGCCCCATGGGAGTACTGGGATTTGATGGTGAGCAAAGTCTGACTGTGCCTTCCACCTTCGACTTCTGAGCATTTACCTTCTACTAGGCCTTTTACCAAGAGCTTGCAATCACAAAAGCCATTTTTGCCAACCATATCTGTTATGGCCAACAAAGGAAAAAAAGAAAAAGGATCTCCTCAGAAAGCCTGTTCCGCGCAACTCCCATCTCCATATGCAGATGGTAAAAACCCTGCTGGTGCACAGAAAGATAATCCTGGCTGTTATCACCAGCATCACACATTTCTTCTACTGTAGTTTTGAAAGAGGGGTACAGTTTGTTCCATGCTAGCTAATCGGTGCACGGTACAACCCAGCTGATCACCCAGAGGTATGAGGGACCACTTTAGCTCCATGGAAAGCAAACCCTAAAGACAAGCGATTCCTATTCTTATTCCTAAAGATCAATCCCAGGACAGCACCCAGTCCGTGGCTTGGGCGGGGGCTACTCGCAGTAAAACACATAGCACACAGCCAGCTCACTTCCAGACTGCATCCCCCCCAAATCCAAGCAGTCATGCCTCACTTACCCTTATGTCCTGCCCAAGTTCAAGGTATTGAGACCACATTCCCCCAGAAGAGAAGAAGGGGAACTCACAGGCTCGCCCCCTCTGCATCTCCCTTCCAGACCTGCTGGGCACATCAGGGACAAGCTGCTTCACAAGCGCTGGGCGTAGGGCCCCTTTCAGTGCAGAAAGGGGATTTCTGTGTTCTGCATTCACACAAAGCACACTCAAGACCTTCAGGTGTTTTTGCTGGATTTTGCTCTCCTTATCATTGATGCACTCCTGTGCCGAGTGCTACAAAAGCCAAAGGACCTGCTCCTCATGCCCTGTCCATTAATCTTTCTCCTCCACTGCCGGAGGTGGCTTGGTGTTTGTACTCTGGCAGCCCTGGGACTTATCCCTGGTCCCCTGTTTGTTTATGCCCCATTACAGTTTTTAGACAAGTTGGACATTTTCTTATGACTGCTTGAGAGCACTGTTTCGGTCACCACAATGGCTGCAAGTATTCCTCAGGAAACCAAACCTCGCACTTCATCTGTTTAACTTTCAACATAACACTTGAAAATCTAAGTATGCAAAAAAAAAAATATTTGTCGTCTCTTCATTTCATTGGGAGGATCACTTACTAAAACAGAGAAAACTGTTTCCTCAGTACATCTCTCTGTTTTAGTAATCTTAACTATTGACTTTAAGAAAAATAAGCCATCGCTTGCTCGTGAAAATCTCCCAAATCTCTCAAATTCAAGAGGCAGGCAACATTTGCTACTCTTTTGAGTTTGCTCACACCTCTACAGTAACAATTTCATTAAACCATTGAAATAGTATTTTCATTTTTTCTGGAAGCAAAATACAAGAGGTAACCATGATTTCTTTTTATATTCATTCTTAGACAACATTACTGAAATATAATTATAAGGGCATGCAAGAGTAAAGGTTATCTAGAAGCTGAAATTTCTCACCATTCACCTCAGACTAGAATTATCTTTCCTGTTGCTTGCAAACTTTTAAGGGTTTGGGGTTTTTTTCCACTCAAAAGTCTATAAAAGAACTTTATTTAAAACAGTAGAAAAAATAAGAGAGAATGTTACCACTTCTCATTTCAAGATGTGTCAAGTCTTCCCTCCCAAATTGTTTGTCATGGTTTGCCCTCAAACTAAGACAATGCTGAGAAAGTATTTATGTGATTTTTGTTTCAGAAAGTTACGAATCTCTGTCAAAGACTTGATCTGTCTGCAGTGTTCAAGTTTGCTGTGTTTAACACATAATGCATCAAAAGCCTGGATGACCTATAAAACTTAGGTGGATTTGAACATAATGCGGATGAGAACATGCTGAAGTGGTATCACCATCCTGAAATCAAGCTAACACCAAAAAAACCACCCAAAAAACCCCACCCAATACAAACCCAACCAAAAAAAAAAATCCTATAACTGAACTCTCAAATTAGTGTTTGTGATTTCAATCTCAAGCATTCAGTACACTATCCTAAAGAGAGAATAGGTTCCCCTAATGCTTCTGTTCCAAGTATTTGTATGCTAATTCTAAAAACAACTTTTCAGAGCCAACTGCCAGCTCTTTAGGCTGTTGTTTTTCTCTTTCACATGCTTTCTCTCACATTTCCAGATAAGAAGGGAAGATTAACCCCCCTAAGGTCTTTTTACACTTCGGTCAAGGTGAACAATGCACAGAAACTCTTCTATGGGTAGGTACAAACTTTACAACATCAGGACTAAATTTCAAGCCCAGTAAACTGGAATTGAAGATTAACAGGAGACACTTGGTAACAGCTGGTTTTACAAAGCAGTCCAGTTCCCTGAACTTCAGTTCAGCTTGACCTGCCTGGTACCGCCACGGGTGATTATTTCCCACTTCATCCTACACGGGCGTGGGACTAGGCTGCTGCCTGCATGTGACTGTGCATTTTACACAAATACATACACACAGAGCCAAAACTTAATCTATTTATCTATTTAAAGTCTCTGCTGTTTTTCCTAGTGGCCAAGTTGCTATAGAGCTCTGTTGTGTTGTGCAGGAAAGCACAGCTTCATTCCTGCTCTAGTTATTTCACTCCCCAGGGCTGCCATGAATACATCAAATGAAATCACATGGACAGTGATCTTGTCAGACCTCATAAGCAAAGCAAGAGTTGGCCTGGTCATTATTAGAATAGGAGATTTCAAACATAAGCTTGAAGCAAGACTATAAAAACTTTTTGTACACTGAGTTAAAGTCAGTGCAGCTTCTCTGTAACATCTTCTGTTCCTCCAAGAAATTTACTGTATGGCTTTTCATGTTCAAGAAGGAGCATTGGAAAAACTAGTTGTACAAACGGCAAAAATAATGAGTCAGCTGGTCGGTTTATTTAGGGTCTCTGCAACTCACACAGCAGTTTAAAAGAAGCTTCACAGGAAATTCAGTCAGCAAAATAAAAAAAAACCTTATTAGGACTGGATTTGCAAAGAAAAAAAGTAAAGAAATACCCAACCAAGATGCTAACAGTGTAATTATGTTAGTCTGTTACAAAACAATTAAAAGTAATGAAATTTTGACTGTTCTCACTAAGTGTTAAAAAGCTTAAGATTAGTATTTAGTTAATCTGGCAGTCCCACTGAGAAGACGCAACACAGACCAGACAACATACTTGAGGTGGTAGTGTTGCTCCACAGCTTCTCAGCAGCATCCCTCACCTTGGAGCAGAGTCTGACAGTGCAAAACAACAGCATCTTACCTAAAATTACATTTTGAAAGGCGCATAGAGACTCTCCATGCAAAAAGATACAAAAAACAGTCGATATCTGGGGGTACAACATGGAACCTCTGTCTTTAAAAGGTGCACAACTTACAGCTTGAGAACGGCAAATTTTCAAAAAGGTTACACTTACCAAGACATAATCTCCACAGTGCTTAATAAGCATAGACACATTTTTCTTAAGTACTTTGAAAAACCTCATGCACATGTATTAAATTGGATCCTCAAAAAGAGATTTGTGTCTAAATAGGGAGTGATGACTGCCCAATCTCAAGGAGGAGCAGGGGAGTTAGGATTAAACAAATATATTAAAAACCAAACAAACAAACAAAAACCCCAAAACACCACCATACTACTATTTTAGGTGCCAGATTTAAGGCTTGAGCTTTGCAAATGACTACTGGAAGGTAGTAGACCAGCAACCAGAGGACTCAAGACAAAACTCTGTATAGATGGCACAAAGTCATCTCCCCACTCTGCAGAATTGCATACGATAACTAAGTGGATAGGAGTACAGCAAAGTAATCTATCGCCATATATAAATAAACATCTTGGAGAAGAAGGTAGTATGGACAATTTATACCCAACAGCAAATGCCATTTAATTCTCATTTTAAACTGGGCATGATTTTGACTCTCTGCCCCTCTCACCCCCACCTCCCCAGTCCTACAAAGACAACTCTGGAGTGTTTGCTGGAATCACTAAATTTCAACCTAGGCAAATCTATGTACAACCATCAAGTTTAACAATCATATTCTCAAAATTTGGAGGAATCATTTGCCTAAAGAAGATATTCGACCAGTGACCTAAACAGAATTACTATTCAGACAGATTATTGTTTTCAATACTCAGAAACAGCCCTGCCAAAGTAACAGGATAGCTTTTCATCTTTAGTCTGAAACTTTGTTAGGAAAAGGGAAAAGAACTGAAGATAGATAGTAGGATCTGTGAAATTATGGTTAAAGTGGTTCTTAAAGGCAAAATGTCAATATGAAGTGTTTTTAATATTTTCTTTCAAAGTAATATTTACATAAATTTCATGGAAGGGTAAGGTTATTCAGAAACTTGAAAATGCTGTGTATACAAGATGTGCCAGCAAGTTCAGTATTTGGAATATTAAAGAACTTCATCACACCATACATCAGGCAATCAATAAAACAGCAACATTAGTAATAAGACAAGATTCTACTGCTGAAAAGATGCTCGGAAAAAAGACGAACAAAGAGAATTTCAGAGAATTTGTATTTTGTAGTGCAAGTTCCCATTTTACGACTCTCTGATCTTTTTAGTTTATTTACTTCTGAGTGTTTTTAAGTAGAGTATCAATTACATACATTTTTTAACACCAAACACCACCTTTTAAAATAAAAAGGAAGATTCAGTGAGAACATAGCTACAGCAGCATTCGTCAGAGAATGGAGTAATGAGGCTGATTCAAATAGTTCAGACCAGGACTCAAACTTCCCCCCAATTCTGAAGTGCTCAGATTCCTGGGAATAAGCGTAGGCAATTTGGCAAGCATGCACATGAATATATTAACTGACAAGAACCATCTCCCCCACCCCCCCCAGTTAATATAGATCAGGGGAAAACATGTAAAGAGGCTCAAATAGCTAAATATCTTAGGCTAAAAATATCAAGAACTCCCTCAGCTGGAAGTTGTTAGCAGAGCTCTGATAAAAATAAGGAACCAGGACAGCATAAATTCTTTCCCTTCCCTGCAGAAAATAAAACTACATTTGGGAGGAAAGTATTCAAAACATAATAAAAGAGGTGACTCACCCCTATCAACATACAGTACACACTGGAAGGAGGGGCGGGGCAAGGGAATGGGGATGAAAACCCAAGGGTGAAGTCCTGGTGGGAGGTGAACAGCCATTCCCCATTCCCTGCATCACCAAAACATGCAGTTCCTGACCCTGGCGTCAACCTGAAATGGTTACCACAACAGTTTTGTAATACACACAGCACTCCTGCCCTGAAGGATGACCTGTGGCTCTTGGAGGTCTTCAGAGAAAGGTAAATGACCAAACCGAGTAAATGATTGCTCCTGGAGCCTTCTGCAGAGGTTAAGTCAAGTGGGATGCTCCTCTAGAAGGTTGCTAACACCTATGGCATTAACTGAAAGGCTAGAGATATTTTAAATTCACCTCTTAGGCAGGAAGATTTCCAGACCCGAGCTGTATTCTTTATTTCTTATTTATTTTTCAAACTTAAGGTGACGTAGTGAAATGAGCAAACCCAGAACTAGATGAGCCAGCTTTGTTTTGGCTTGCAGGTAGACACATGTACATCATTCAGCTGTTTCATTTTTGTGAGCTGGCGGGGTATTGAAAAGGAAGCAGAATCCACTTATATTTAACAGCCTTCCTCGCCCAGAAGAGTAAAAAGAAGGACAGCAGAACAGGCTCATGTCAACTATAGAAGAAACACAGCAACCATGTTGTTTCAGGATAACTAAACCAGCAAATAATCTCCAATGGCACCACATTGCTTCATTTCAGATGGAAAATTCTTAAAATGCTGGAGGAACTGTATAAAGAGAAATGATCTTGCTAAAGCGTATCACACAGTCTTAGCATTTTGTAATCTCATAATCGGAACTTGCACATCATGTTGGGTCATACTACACTAGAGACACTCAAAAGGGTTTGGATTTTTTAGAACCATCTCAAGTACCTCCTTTCACACAGCATCCGACAGAAGGCTAGGATGCTTCTGTACGCTAACATCTCCACTTACGTGGAGAAATAGAAAATCAAAAAAGAGAAGAGAACACTGGTACAAGTCTGCTGACCTCCAGCAGATGCTGTAGTTGAATATCACCTACATGAGTGCCCAAGAGACAGCTCAAATTTACTTAAATTTACAAACCGTGTGACATTAAAAAAAAAAAAAAAGAGATAAAAGATAATTCTGGCAGCAGGAAATACTTATGTCCCAACCACTCCAGGCAGGGACAAAATTGTTATTTGGACTTTAAATAACAAATACAGAATTTTAAGAGGCAGAGCACCTGTGGGCTGGAAAATGACAGTTTACTGAATTTGAAACTTTGAATGTTAAGGAAAAAAAACCTTGGCTACTATGTAGGACACCTCAACATCTGCACTGGAGAAATGTCACAGCGTAACTCATGGGTTAAATCACATCACTGAATGTTATGATCTTTTCTACCAATTTATAGAACTAATTTCTCGCCTTTACATGTTGGATGAAAAAACACGCAGAGAGATGCTGGGAAGCTTCCCATGCTAAACAGTGGGTTGAAGGATGAGGAGATAGGAAGCCTGGTCCAAGGACGACCTCTGAGTAGCCAGGTATATCATCTATTAGTGTAGAACACACAGCGGTTTTACCTTACAGTCCTTACAGCTGTAAGGCTGTGGAGCAAACAGGGTTCAGACACAACCTCGATACTTCAGATGGTTTATATATTATTTCAAAAAGTGGAACATCTAGCCTGCCCTCTTTGAATGTTTATGTTTAGCTAAAATATCTGCTGCTAGCTTAAGAGCAGGTCCCACTCCATTCACATCATCCAGTATGTTAACCTCATCTTTCCCAAAGCACGCGTTCTCTGCCCATTTGACATACTTCTACCATGCTCAGTACACTACAACATATAATACACCTTTCACAAACAACTGAAGTTAATTGTCAACATGCAAACACAGTGTTTTTGCAATGCACATGCTAAGCAATACGCTAGGAGAGGACTATCAGGTGGCAAAACAGACCAGTACCACATAAGTCATCCCAGTTTTCATGTTGCTTTCAGAACTTCCCCACACCAAGGAATCCAACTGTGAAGTTTTCTCACCAACAAAAGCTGCTGCTCTGGACTCCAGCCATGGTAGTATAAGGTATGACGACCTAAGGACACTGTAAGGCCAAATCTGTAACTACTACCATTCACTAGACCAAATCAATAGAGCTGGGGGGATAAAATAAATAAATAAATGTTAAAAAAAAAAGGGGGGGGGCAAACAAAAAAGGATAAAACTTTGAACTTTGGGGCATGAAAGCTTGTTCCAGGTCACTTGGGCTGCCAAACGGGAAGAAAAAAACTCTTATCTTTTTTGGGTAATTTTGTGTCAACTGCTGGGGGGCTATCCAGGGAGACACATTGATGGAAGCTTTCTGGAGCAATTAGAAGCTTGTTTTACCAGATAAGCATTAGGGGAGTATTACATTCCTAGGCAGAAAAAAAAATTACATACATAGACAGCTTTTGTTGTTTTCAGATGCTTTCGTTCATGTTGCTCTGAACAAATACTTCGCTTTACGAAGTTTGTTTGTTGGGTACTCCTGTCATTGCTCTCAAAGAGAAGTAAATCACCGGTGTTGAATATAAAGTCAACCCTGGTGAGGTAATTGCAGTTATTACACAACAGACCGTATGCAGGCCACAGATAGGACACAGTAAGTTTTATGCTTCCATACCAAGAGACCTGACAAGAGTATAAAGGTGACACTGAATAAGCTCAGAAGAGGATCAAGAGTGCAGTTAGTCTATTAACTCTGAAAATGCCTCTTCTAATTTTATTCCATATTTGAATCAAAATGGCTTGTTGCTTGTTTTTCGTGTTTTTTTTTTTTTAATCAACCTGCTTCTATGATTCAATACATGCAGGTGATGTCCAGTTGCCTGTTTTAAGGACAAAGATAGTAACCCTGCCTTCCAAGCTTAAGTATATACATAGACCTATGCATACATATGCACACAAACACACATAATACATCATGGAAAATTAATATAGTCAATTGCAGAGTGGGAGAATCCAATCTTTCTTCAGTTACGTTAATTCTTTACATACACTATCGGACTGGAAAACCAGAAATTTCAAGAAAGTCACAGGCATGCTAAAAAGTAACTGTCACAGAACTGGCTTTAAATTTAGCTGAAATCCGTAACTGAATCACAAAGGCAAAATGACCATGGAAAAAAAAAATCCACTCTGATGCTGCAGAATACACAGGAACTACATTGCCAAATTACATCATTGGTCTCTTTAATCAAGTTTCTTGTTTCTCTTTAAAGCCCTGTTGGAATGTGTCAACATGTGGTGTTACAAAGCCTGAAGCATATATATGGCACTGTCATAGGTTAGGTTTCCCTTCATTTTCCTCTGTTAGTTTTCCACTTATATCCTGAATTACTGATAATTTCCAATGTTTGTGCTGAACAGAAGGGTGTGCTTACTTAAGTATACAACCCTTTGCAGAAGCAAAGCTCCTCTCTGTAGCAATATACTATACCAGAGAGTCCCTCTAATTATGTTTTGTCTATTGAATGTATACACTGTGCAAAAAGAAATTAAACAGAAACCAACATCAAAACACTCCCATAAATTTTACACTCTTTCTCTCAGCTAGATTTTATCATCCCTACTCTTGCAATAGCAAAAAGTCCCTTTTGCACTACCTTCTCTTTTGCTTTGCCTACACTCTTTTAACACTCACACGATTTGTTTCAAAGCCTGTGACCATGCCAGAGGGACATCCAGCTACAGGACTTCAGCATTTCAAGCACTTTAGCCACAAAAATTAATATTCCTACAAGTGTACTTGCGTAACTAGTGGGTAACTGCGAACAACTCTGTGCATGCAAAGCTGGCTGCTCCAGCAAAGTAGGAAACAAAGATGTTTATCTTTGGGTGACGTCTTGAGTGTTTTATCAGTTCAGGCTATTAAGGATCAAGATGGCATTAAAGAGGGAGAAACAAGACCAACTGTTGTATTGCTGTGAATCTTCCTACAGTCCCTGACAGAGCCTGCAATTTTCAGCCAACGCTCATTGTCACAAGTGTTTTTTGCACCAGCACCTTGAATATGGAACCAGTACACCCACAACCTGTTGTAGGCACAGCTGTGCATTTCCAAATGCATTTGTTTGGCTTGCAATCTAAGTATTAAAACCACAGAGTCCTTTTTCAACTTTCTAATGTATTTTATAAGAGCTTTACTACATAGTAATATGAGAGAAACGCTGCTCAAATCACCTGTATTATTTTACAGGGGAAAAATAGTTATGGTTTTATGACAAGAAAACCTCCTCCTGTCTATTATGCTTTTTCTTTTTGTCAAATCAGTAACCCCACACAGAACTGGAGACTGACACCAGGCAACTCCAAACTTCCCCCCCCCCCAATTTTGAATAACTAACTGCAGACTTATGGGGCTGTTGAGGAATATTGGGAAAGATTTCTAAGTAACTTTCTCAATTACTAGAATAAATACGAATATATCCGCATCCAGTATTCCAGTTTGATTTTATTTTTAATCATCTATTTAAGATGTTCTGCAAAATCATTCAAAATAATTTTTTCATTCACTCTTTATAGGTTCCCCAACTACAGCAGATCAAATTATTTAAGTCTTGCATCTTCAAAGCATAAGATACAGCTTTCTTTGTGTTTTGCTGTATTATAGTCTCTCATTTTATTTCTAAAAACATTTTAAAATATGTATAACAAGGTTTGCAGTTACACATGTCTACAGATACTGGTCTCCTAAGAGTAAACATGTTTCTTTTATAAAGAATTAGATGTAGAGATAGTAAAATTAGAAGTGACACTGAATTTGAGGAGCTGCAGCAGAAGTCAGAAACACCAATGTGCTGTATCCTTCAGATCCGCTTGTCAAGCGTATTACCATTACTAGAGGCATATTTTCATATTTCTCACACTGCTCTTCATCTTCTGATCCGAAGCTCTCCTTTATCTTCTCTAGCTTTGTATTTTTCTGTATGCAAGCTGTAGGTGTTTATTTGTTGATCATGTACTTTTCCTATTCCAATCCAGAAAATCAACTTCCATTTCTATTATTTTACAACATGCATATAAACACACACAGGAAAAACAAACTTAATCCCTCAGGCCAGGATACATGTCTTTAAGTTTTTAAAACATCCTCTCCATGTATAATACTCTATAAATATTTTATTAACACTGGCATCATCACAGAAGTCTTTCTGACTTGCAGAAGGGAGCGCGTCCCCTACTTGCATGTGGCAGGAGGCACCAGCAGTTCCACTGCCTGTCACCGAAGACAACTGACTGCTGGAACAAGCTACCAAGCAGCAGTTTACCAAAGTTTAGGAAGCACTTACAGAAGAGGCAATAAATTCAGACAACTTTTCACTATATTACTCAAAGGCCTTTGACTTGCAATTCACACTTCAAGGAAGATTAAACAATATACACTGACTTACAAGGGTTTTGATAATAAACAATTAAAGGAGCTCAACAGTTCAAGAGACTGTCAATGGGAGTCCTAACCTTCACTTCTAGGGCAGTTCCACATTCGGCAGGGGAGCTTCATTATTCCTAATACACCTGATGAAATTTCATTAACTCATCCACACTTCCAACCATATAAATAGCGTCTATCGACTCACCGCCACCACGTCAATTCAAAGGAGTAATGGAGTAATGGGAGGCATCCAAGACTAGCCCCCGTTCTTTGAGGGTTAGCTGAGAGAGAAGAACAGTAAATAAAGCATTTAGTGTAGAGAAAGCGAAGGGGTTTTGGTTTATCAAATCTTGCTGCTGCAGTTACAAGGATCTGACAGAGCACCACAACTTCCGTAGCAGGAGCATCGGGTGGCATCCTTACTGCCAGCCTCATACATCATGGAATATTTACAACACAATCATACAGCCTGTCAGCCACATGATCCATTTTGTCCTGAGACTGTCAAGAACAACATATTTATTAAGGAATTATAGTTCCATTTCTGCACTCAAGTATTTTCTTCAGAAAGCACAGCCCTTCCCAGGGAAAGGCCAACATGACAACACAAGCTACCTCCAGTTGCCACTGATTCTGCCGTAATTTTTTTTAACCTATAAAAACAGTTTCCAAGACTAACGCTGCCCATTTTTTTTATAAGCATGAAGTTGATTACCACAGAAAACATAGATATTATTTTACCTTCTTCTAAGTACCTGCAAAAATACTTAATCCCAACAGTGGAACATTCTTATTAATTTTCCAAACTCATTAGATGTATTTAAAAATGCATCTGCTAGTAACAAGACATTGTCAATATCAGTATTAATAAAAACACTGCATGCACTGAAATTTACACATACTGCTAACTTATTACTACTGATAACTTACTGCATCTGTATTTTCAAAAGACTGGCTTCTTTCTAGAAAAATTACAGGGGTTTGTTTTTGTTTTAAGGTGAAATCTCTCCCAAAAGTCAGAGGCATTGCAAGTAAAATGGAAGTTAATATAAAACACAGGACACTGTGTAATCAGTACCTTCTGATGTTAACTTCTTCATGACTGAAATTCCCTCTTTCAAAAAACAGTATGGGAGTATTTACTTAGGTATGGGAGATAGGAAAGAAACAAAATTGCCAAGCCTAAGCAGCAAACCAGCACTTTCATTGGCAATTTAGGTTTGACCAAGCCCATCGGGAGTTAGGGGTTAACATCAAGGGTTGTACTTCAACTAGACCCACACAAACTTAGCAAAAAGTATTGGTTACATCATGGTCAGCTCCCAGTTACGTGCTTCCACCTGAACAACTGAACTTCACATCGAAACACAAGCGCAAAGGCAGACTGTAAAGCCTAACAAGGATGGGATGAAGCAGCCTGTGAATTCAATGCTAGGAGGCACTGAGGAGCTAGACAACCCTCACGATCCACAACCACAGCTGACTAACGGTACCTGCCATCAGAAGTGTGATTGCTGACATCCACATTTTTACAAATTGGTAATTTCCTAATTGATATTTCCACAGGAAACAAGGTGTGAAAAAAGTGTGCTCTCAGTACATGAGGGGTATTGAGTGGGTCCAGCTTAAAACTAAAACCCAAAAACTCCAATACACTTGCCCAAAGAGAGGCTGCTAGCATTTTGAAAAGCCTACAGAAAATAAATGAGCAACAGAAATTATATTCATTTACATTTTGGCTCTTCTATCACAAATGAGGCTGGTTTTCCTAACAAGATGTGTATATCAAAGCTGCAATGCAAGGTGGGGTTTGGAGGAGCCAAAGGCTGGTACAGTAGAGGCTCAGGTCGCTCCGGGCACAGGGAACGGAGGTGCAAAGAGAAGAGGAAGGGCTTCAGGGCGTAAGAAGGCACTTAAGGGAGTATGGCAGTGAGACCTTTGTCGGGTTCAGTACAATAGCCCAGGTGTTAGGCTGCTTTCTGAGAAAAACAAAACAAAAAAAAAGAGGATCTGAATTTACTTAGCTCTTCAGGTTAAACTCAAACTCACACCACAGTGTAACATGAAGCTCTGCCGCTGCACAGAAAAGCAAGCAAGATACAGGCAAGCAGAAATGAGAAGCGTGAGTCCCAGCACTCAGTGGATGAGCAGGACTCAACCTTTTGGCCTGTTTGCACATATTACATTAGTCTAGTATTGGAGGGAGCGGGGGGGGACAACAAAAACAAGAAAAGGAAAAATCTTAGCATGCCATAGCATGTATAAAATATTTAAATTAATTTTGAAAAGGAAATTTCATGCAGACATCAGCTTGACTATCAAAAATTATACAGAAAACAATTCCAGAAACAAATTAAACACCTTCAGAATACAAAGATAAGAAAGAGTCAACGTTATCTGTCAAGAAAAAAAACCTGTCAGCTCAGTTCGGTTTACTTGGAAGGGAGACCGTGCAGTGGTAAGGAGGAACACGTGGATGGCTTACTAAAAGTTAAGATACAAGAGTTTTGATTCTTAGCCTATCACATGACATCTGTGTAAGCAAACAATCTTCATGAAATGAAAAACTGGTGCACAGTCACATGAAAAAAATAAAGGAAGAGTCAGTATCAGTATGTTTCTGCAAATGAGAGAACATTTCAAGAAAGCTTTTGCTATCCTAAGCCAATTCCATTAAAAGACTTTCATTAATGAGTTGTATGTAGAAATACAAAAGCATATATGGTGAGTTGGGAAAGATTATAAGCCCTTTTGGGGACATGAACAGAATAAGGAAAGTTAATAAGAGAAAATTCAATACAGACAAATGTAGAGTACTATGCTCAGGAATAAAAAATCAAATACACAAATATGAAATGGGGAATAATTGGCTAGGCAGCAGTACTGTAAAAAAAACCTGGAGGGCATGTGGACCGCAAAATGGATTGTAAAAAAAAACACCCAAACAACAAAATACAACAACAACAAAAAAACAGGCAAGTGTTCTAGGGATTATTAGCAGCAATGTTTTATAAACAAAACCCAAGTATTATATATTATCTCAAAGAGAGGTAACTGTTTCATTCCGCTCACTTCTACACCCTGATACAGACACACTACTAATGATATGGAGAAAAACCAAAAAATTCCAGAGGCAAGAATGACAAGTTTGAAGGTGAAAAAATGACCCACCACAAAAATTTTCAGTTTGTTTTTATGTTTGTATTTTATATTTTTATATTTAATGAAACAGGAAAGAAAAAAGCTAGGACACTATGGTCTTGACTACTGCAACCTTACCATTTCTTAGAAAAGACCATTTTATGTTCTCACCTGTTACCTTTCTGGGACTGGAAGACAGAAATATCCTAACGCCTAGAGAAACATGCACGGAGGTTATCAAGATTTCTGAATTAACACCTTTGTTGCTATCTGAGAAAGATATTCTCCTAATAGTTCGAACAACAGCTATGTATTACCCAACTGCTACCTAAACAATCTTGACTTAGGGGTCTGTGGGTCAACTGAGCAGACATCAGAAAAAGAAACTTCAGCTTTGACTCAATCTGGACCAGCACTCCCTTCTGGGCTGTTTGTACACTAACAAAGCAGGAACCAAGTGGTCCTACTCCCAAGCAGCACAGCTTGTGACTGAGTATTCACGGACAAAAACCATCATATAGCTGTGTTCTTGATGGTACTCAAATAACCTTTTGCAGAAAGCTCTTAAAAGTAACTGTTTTGAGCAGCTGTTAATTACCTGCACTTGCAGAGTACCACACTAGGCTGTGCAGCATCGTGCCCTTTTCTGCACCCTGAGGCTTCATGGAGCGATCTCTCCAAAGTGCCAGCAGTCTCTCTGGAGTCGCTCTACCCAATTACAATGCCACCCCGAATCATACAAGCATGTATGTGTAGTCTCCCTCCCTAAGGAAAGCAGGCATGCGAGGTCATGCTGTGTGTAAGTAAGCAACTGTCCCCCCAGATAACTTTTGAGTTCATTTTCCAATTTCAAGTATATCCAAAAAACAGACAGCAGTCTCAAAAAAATATTACATTTCTACAAGTTGCTTCAGCTGTTTGCTTTCACGGAAACACTGCAGCATGACCTCAAGAAGATAGATGTCCAGGAAATCAGGCTTCACGCATTCTGTAGCTCATGGGACTGCTCGTTTCCATCCTGCCCTGGACTGAATCACAGTCCGTCCGAGGCATAAGTGGCATGCTGTACCAGGAGAGACGGCAGACTCCAGGGCAGAAGGGAACATTGCCACAAACGGGTCCTTCTGAGACCACCCAAAATGGTCCTCCATCTCTGGGCATGCCACAGGATGGCTCTGGGTCATAAGCTGCTCAGCTGAAACAAACTGTGCAAGGGATGAATCATTTTCTGTTCCTCATCTTCCGGATGCTCGACATGATAAAATGACATCTCATCCTTAGAATCAGTGGTAAAAGAGACAGTGGAAGCTGTACATATTCACCAGTGGTTTATATGATGCTCCAAACAAAAAATTCAGGGCTACACAGTTCAAATTGGGCACCCAATAATCAGAAAATATTTTTGCCTTTCACCTTTCTGCACCTTCCTGCAATTTCTAAAACTGGCAGGCAGGCAGGAGTGGCTTGATGCATATTTGTAAAGGTTTGTTAAACTCAAGACACCATGGTGCTGGGCACCAACTAAACAACATATCCTTCCTCTAGAAACAACTGCATTATGAAACAGCAAGTCAGCCATAAGGCACATACCGCATGACAGCAAAATAGCAAATTATCAAATAGCTACTCATTATGAAAACAATGCTCTATTCTGCACAACAAAAAAAGCCAAGAGTTTTTCCAGAAGAAAAAAAATAAATCAGTGAAAATGCAAAAGAGGACAAAGTAAGAACAATGCTTAGTATATATCCATGTTTTCCAAGTTAAGAAAATGTTATTGAGAATGCAAGTACAACACCCAGACATTGCACTCAGACACATACGGACACACTACTTCAGCTGCTTTGGAATGGCAAATCCTATCCTTCCCTTCCAAAGCGCTGACATCTTATCCGAGCTACAAGGACTACCACGCACCTCTCTGCCATTTCAGTCAAGTCAGTATTTCATAGGCACTGGTGGGTTTTATCTTGGCCCCCTCAGTCTCACAGGTACTTGCTGGCAGCAAAGGAATGGTCATTTTCTAGTACCTGGAGGGACAGCATGTTCCTCCTAACCTAACAAAAACCTTCCACTTCTTGACTTGTCTCCTTGAAGGCATCGCTGCCCTGGCTCCACTCCCTGATTTGCACCGGGTCTATTTTCCTTGTCTGGATGCACCAGCTCCCACCCAGATCTCTGATCTCAATGCTGCTCCCCTTGGGGAGCAATTCTTTGTCTTGTCTCTCCAGATCAGCCATTTCCACCCCACTTCTTCCATCGTCCTTCAAGAGCCAATCCCCGTTATCTCTATGTCCTGGCATCTCATGGCTGCAGGCTTCAACTGCTCTTCTTCCCTTCAGTGCCCAGTCCCAATTTTGCTCCCAAAGCCGCTCCTCTGATCCCAGTAACTGCTGGGCTCCCAGCTAAGATGAAATATTCAGCAATTACAGTTAGCAGGCTCTAAGCATATGCAAATTGATCTTTTTGAAAAGGCTTGTATCCTGGCTAAATTCAGATGCTTTGTCATGCAAATAGAAAAGACACATCCCTGGAATACAATCCCTCATCCTTTTTCAACCAGATTTCAAGTGTTTCAAAGTAGAGGGCTACTATTGGTCTTCCACAGTAAAAGTTGCAAGAACTTTTAAAACATTGGAAAACGCATTTCTTCTTTGTTGAATTTTCAAAATTAGCCAAAACATTTCAACTGAAATTTTACACAGACGGAAACTAAATAAACCAGCACAAGGCATATATAAACCATCATAAATTTTCCACCCAAACATTTCAAGTTTGGCAAAGTTATGAAAATCTTGTTTACCTACATTAATATTTGTGACATTATCATATGCCTCTAATTTAAGTAAAATGAATTATTAATATATACCCATTTCTGTTAATTACGGTCTTCTCCAGGAAGATTTAATTAACTCTTAGCCAAGCCCAAATCATGCTTACTGTAGTCAAGAGCACATCTGCCGTAGCAAGTGGGTCTGAGCGGGCTCCAGAAGTCCTTGCTCTCCAGTAGCAAAAAGCAAAACTTTGCTCGACACTACAGAGCCTATGAAAGCTGGAATCAGACACCTCATAACGTTCATCATTAAGAAAAAGCATAGGAAAAAAAACCCAAACCTTTTGTGAGCAGATCAGTTGTGTTGAGGAAGCAATGCTGAAACTGAAGCGTCTTTTTTCCCTTGGTTCTTTCAAGTCCAATAAATTATTTGTATGTGCTTAACTGTATGGTAACAAATACCCTGCCATAAGCAATACACTTAAAGGTTGGGTATGTATTTCAGGACGCTCCTACACAGAAGTTTGTTTCTATGGTCCACCACAGCTATCGTTCTGACTATCAGTATCTGTTAAATCTACACCACAAAAGCAATTATTCTCAGTGGTGTGAACTGCAGCACATACATTTTCTGAAACACCTTCATATGCTGTCCAACATACCTGTGCAGTGTAAAAGAGTACCTGAAGCACTGTGAACAACAATAAATACTGATAAATAGTTACTATTTCCAGAACCTTCCCTTCCATGCTCTTCCTTATTAAAAAGTATATTCTTCTAAAATTGCAAAAAAGTGTTATGTCCATAGACTCCCAGGGCAGTATATGTGCAACTTCTGCAAGTTAGACCCAATGGATGAAATCAGTGTACAAATGTCAAACCTAAATTTTGTAAAACAGGCTGGATTAAACTACCAATTTTGTTTTCAAAGGAAAAAAAAAAAAAAAAAAATAAA
>VFFE01006977.1:1158931-1203631 GCA_008921705.1 Burhinus oedicnemus | reverse complement strand
GGTGAAGCCCTTCCCTGCCGGCGGGGCTAGGAAGGGCAGGGACGGGCCGAGAGAGCTTTCCCTGTCAGGGGAGGGCGAGCCCCGCGTGGAGGGGGCTCTCCCCGGCGGGGACACGGCCACGCTCTGGCAGCCGAAGGACAACTTGGGCCTCGTGGGCGAGAGCCCAGACCAGCCTTCAGCGACTGGAGGTGGGGAGGAAACGTTTCCTGAACCGAAACAGCGTGTCTTAGAAAAGCTTTTTTTTTAAAAAAAAACCCACAACACACACCAAAAAAATCGTCTGAAGAAAATTCAAGGAAATGCTTTGATTTTTTTAAAGGTACATTGCAAATAATTGCGTGCAACAGAGAGATGATAGGCAGAGAGCAACCGCTGGGACCATTTATTACTTGCCTTTTTTTGAAGCACCCCTGCTTCTGGATTATTTTTTTTTTTGCCCTTGCTGCTGAAGTATAATCCCAAATTTTGCAGATGTTGATACCTGCTTATCTTTACAAACGTATGACTAATCTTGTAAACCTGCTCACGTGTGTAACCCGAGGGGGCTTGTAGTGTTTCACGTCGAGGCCTCCGAGTGGTTTTTTTGGCCAGGCCGGGTTGTAAATTGACCCATCTCCCCCCTTGTGTTGGCAGGCAAAGCTCACGCACAGTAAGCGCCACGCAAAATTCAAGGAGGCGAGTTGTACGAGGCATAGACCACCAGCATCTGTTTATCATTGTTGAAGCTACATGGAAAAAAAAAATCCCCTAGATTTTGAGCGGCTAGAGTGAATGAAAGGGTTGGTGAGGTGAAATTGGGGGGGGGGGGAGATTAAGAGAGTATTGATGAGCGACTGGAACAAATTAGTGATGGAGTAGCAGAGACAAGAGGAAGGAGTGAGAGGCTGAAGGGTCCGAGGTGCTTGTAGCTGCACAGAGGCAATTCCCTATCGCTGCACTGGCTGTGCGGGATGTGCAACTCTAATTCATGAGATTAAAGCGTACCACAACAAAAGCCATTTGTGCCAAAGTTGGTTGTCCGTCTCAGGCTTTCACCCCGCTCTATTCTTCGTATTAGCAGGTCGGTGGGAGAGAGTGGTTGGAGTGGGTCTAGTGAAAGAAGGGCGTTAGGCTTTCCTTGCAGCCCGCTGGCAGTGGTCCCCCCGACCCCCGCATCATGGCAGGACCAAGGCTCCCACTGACTTCCAAGTTACGCCAGCGAAACCAGAGGAAGAACGACGAGCAAGGTGGCAACAGCCAGTTATGGTGGGAGAAGCAAGTAAGTGGGAAATGGAAGGAGAAAACAACCAAGGAGGGAGCGAAGGGCAGGGTAGGAGAAGCTAACAGAGGAAATGGAGGAGGCGATAATGGCCGTGGGTGAGGACAAAAAAAGGAAAGAATTACAAGAACAATGCAGAGTGAATTTGGGTGATAAAAGGGGGGAAAGACTAGAGAGAGAATCTAAGAAGGGCACGTTAATGAAGCATGAACCAAAGGGAGGTATTTTGCCCTCATTTGTATGGAATAATGCTTACACATCTTGTACCATGGAGTTCAGGTGGAGGCTAGCCATGTGACTGATTGCATTCAGTGTGAATACAGGTAGCAGAAAATGGTACAAAGAAAGGCGGAGAAAGAATCAGGACAGAGAACAAAGAAAGACTTGGGTTGTGGATAAAATACAAAAAAAAAAAAAAAGAGTTGCTGAGGGAAGGAAAAGAGTGAACATGGATATCCTTGGGCAAACACACAAAGGATACACACAAAGGATAGTTGACACTTACTTTGGGACAGGATCATCGTAATCCAGAGTACAATTTTCATCTAAATATTTGCTTACCCTTGTGGAAGAGCTGTTATCATCCCATCAGATACCTTGACTACCTCCTGCTCAAGGCTTTGTACAGCCACCCATCAGCCATAGTATCAGCACGGCTTTCACATGAAACTGATAACAATGGTGAAATCATTCCTGGGCAAGGCAGTCATCTTTGCATCTTCTTTGTTTTTTTTCCCCTGCGAAATCTCTTGTTTGCCTCAATAGTTTTGATTGATCTGTTTGTGATTTGAAGGGTGGGGGGTTATTTTGAGAAGATAGCTGTGTCAGTGTTGTGTCAGCCTTGTATGGGGAAAAGTTTTGTTCTGGAAAAGGACAATGTTGAGGTGTTTCCTAAAAATGCAATGATGAGATTGCTGTAATGTCCTTGGCTATGCATTCCATTACAAGATTTTCACAGCTGAAAATGCTTTGTTATTGTTCTTCGTGTACTTTATTTGCATTCTTGTGATTTATTTTGGTCTGAAGGACTGCAAATTTCCTGCATGTTCATAGATCAAATTGTGAGTTGGGGCAGAATGGAAGGAACTTTGGGAAGGCAGGGATTGACGCTTGGACATGAGGAGGATGGATCTGTCCCCAATAACAATGTTAAAACTCCTCCTCTTTACAGGTCTGGTTCCCAGGCTACCGTTAACGTTCAGGTGATGACTTTGTAATTGTGCTTAGAGATCCTTCAGTGGAAAATACAGAAATAGTGCTAGTACTTATTTATTATGCATATGAAAAATAGAGCACAAAAAGGAAAAAGGTACTCATAGGACTCTGCTGCAGATTTGCTAGGGTAATGTTACTGCTGCCTTGGCAGGAATGCTATCATGGTGTATTATCTGTCAGCATCACACAAACAAAACGTTATCACATGGATACAAAAGTTTGCTTAGTAAGCAGGTAAATTAACATGAAAACATCCAAAGTCTTAGGAAGTTTTATGTGTCATTAATTCTTTCTTAAAGTGTTGATACACGTATAGTATCTGTGTATCTGTGCCCTTGCTCCAGTCATTTTGAGCACAAACACTGCTCTTAGCAGCAGCACTTGTATCTCATGAGGCCAGTATTGTAATTAATGAGATTTGAGGCACAAATACTGAAACAAATTTAAGTTTCTAGGATCAGAAATGAAGATCCAGTGTTTGTTAAAAAGGGGGATGAAGGGGCGGCAGTACTTTAGAGCTTCTCAGTCCGACACTGGAAAGGAATTCACGATGTATTTTTAGAGTGTTATAAAAATCTGTTACATAATGCTGATTAATTCTTAGGTTTTAGGGAAGAGCACTGGGCTTTGTGTATAAGACTGTTGACCAGCTAAGCCACTGAAAAGGGCTGGTTTGGGCTGGATTTTTTTTTTAACTTCTTGGATACAGAAAGCTGCAATTACTCAATTATTACAGGATTTTGCTTTTGTTTGGGCGTGTATGAATATTTTTCTGGAAACTGCATCTCATTCTTGGAAGTCTTTATCATTTTAAAACATATGTTATGTTATATCACCCTGTCTGAGATACAGGATAGCTACAAACTGGGTGGGTTTTTTTTTTCCTGCTCTCTTACTGCAGCTAGTTACGTTGTGGATTAACGTTAAGAATGTCTGCAGTGAAACATTACTTGTGTGGCTGTGTAAGACTTACTTAAACAATGTAACATATTACAGAATCATTATTTTCCTCATATACTACCATAATATATACAATTACTATATAGTTCTGCCTATTCTGTTGGTTTTCAAAATTATCAATTAATCTAACTGGCAGGTTTCACACAGCCCTTAACAAAGGGCTATTCAGGAAATTAAGTCGGTAAATGGTACTCCCTTATTTTAATTCTAGTAATATATAGTTAGTGTTGTGTCACTGGGAAGATTTTTTGGACAAGATATCATGGGAAAGAGATGCTTTTGTTTGGTCTTTTTCAAGAGATACATGTCCAAGGCAGGTTTGAAGCCTTTCTGAAGAATCCTTCCTCCTTCTGTAGGATGTTTAATCTTTCTGTGGAGTTTCTAACTATGAACCTCATTCTGCAGACTTTCATTCTTGTGCTGTACAGATAAGTAAGAATCGCTCAGGTGAGTGAGGTGAGCCCTAAATCATTATTGCAGAACGAAGATAGGAGGAACGCATGGGTCACAAGTGCAAAACAAAAGCTTTATTTGTCCCTCTTTTCCAGTTGGGAGGAAATAAAAATAATTATAGCTCAGTGGTAGGGAGGGATGATCCTTATGGGTCCCTTCCGACTTGAGATATTATATGAATTCTATGATTTTAAGTCTCAAAGAAAGGCTTACTAATAACCTATTTGTCACCCAGGTCTCCTGCCAGCAAGGGCTCTCTCTTTCCCTCCGTGATACCTTTTATAGGTGTTTCTGCAGTTCTCCTGAAAGGAGTCTCCACCACCACAGAGAGCCAAGGCTGCTCTGCCGTGTTTGGTTGTCTGAATTATTCTTTCCTGCTAAAGGACACTTGTCCTATGAGATGCAGAGCAGCTCACTGAAGGGAGCTGGAGGCATCTTCCAGCACAGAGCTATAGGATAGGGAGAGTCATTGCTGTACACCGAAACCAGCAATCTGCTACAATTACTTCTGTAACACAGGCTGTCCTTGCTTTCTCACTCTCATTCTCCCATGGAACTTAAGTTGTGGCCCTGCTTCCCCCCGTCACTTTCTTTTTCCAGTGAGAACCACAGTTTCCTCCTGTCTTTGGAGAGGAGGCAAGGATGCCTCCTGTGACACAGTTCATCTGTGAAGGGGCCAGGGAGAACCTGAATATGTTCAGCTTAAAAACAAAACTTGGTAAGAATAAAACTTCCATTAGTTTATTGCTGTTGCTGATGATGATGTGGTTGCTCACACTTGTAGGTACTCTGGCTTCCAGTTTGTGTACACATGCAATTCAGAGTATCGGAAATTATCTGTAAAGGGCACAGAGTGAGACACAGTTCTGAATCTTAGCTTGTACAATGGAAAAAAACATGTTTGTGAGTACTGGTTTCTTCCATATTAGCTCTTATGACTTCGTTCTCTGGTGTCTTATGTGGTTTCAGATCTCCTTGATGCTGTTTTCACTGGAGGGGCTTTCACAACCTCTCGCTTGCTCTCTCACACACAGATGCTTATGTGCACACCTTCTCTAGTGCTGGCTAAGGGTTGAACTCATGTTGCCTCTCATGCAGAAAAGCTCGGATACGGTCTCTCTCTTCTCCCTAGCCACATATTTTCACTTATGGAACTGGAATTGCTACTTTTTTGTCAGATTTGGTTCATAATTGGGTAATGGGTTAAAATTATGACTGACATACATAAACACCTGCAGCACGTGGGATTGCCCTCATTTCTTTGGTTAGTATTGCTAAAACTGGGTGTTTTGAGCTATCTGACTGAAACTGTATGTTATCAGACAATCCAGTCTGTGAGAAAAAATAAATATATATATATGTATATATGTAGCCTCAGTTATTAATCATTTGAAGGATAGCTGAAAGTCACCATTGCTGTTTCAGTCATGTGTCACATCAGGAATGTGATTCTGTATGCTGTATATGCCAATAACTAGAAGAAAAACACCTTGAAAACTGGGGGTATAGGTGGATGAGAGGCTAAACTGGACCCCAGTCCTACACAAAGCTCCACACGGACAGATCTATCTTTGCATGATATGGGTGCAGGGATTTGTGGGTAAGGACTTTACTGCTATGGCGCCTTAGCTGCCACTTTTAGCATTTAGTGCTATGCTAAAAAAAAAACCAGAAATCACATTAGCAGAATCAAAACTGCTGTTAGCAGAATCAAAATTGCTTTTATTTTCAGGGTCACTACACTCAGCAATATGTTACAGAAAAAGGATGAACCCAGTATGGAGTTGCTGATAATTCCTGAGTTGGTTTGACATATGCAGGCTGCTGTCGACTTCAACAGGCTTATTAACACATTTGGGGTTTTTTTGTTTTAGGATTAGTCAAAATGCAATTTTGTGAAGCTATACCATTGAGGTTGCATTTCATGGGCTGTAGGCCTGGAGTTGCAGGCCTGGGGTTGCATAGGTGTATCAGTGGAAAGATTTTGGCTTTAGCCAGCAATTAACGAGGATTAGGGCAAATAAGCTCTTCAGAACTCTCAACATTTTTACATTTATTAAATTCCGTTCATTAAAAAAAAGATTGCCAAGCAAGCAGTAGCTCTCACAGTGAAGATCTGGGAAAATGAGTGGCCAATGCTATCATACTGTGACAGCTTTGGCAAACCTTTACACAGTTTTATAAAACAAACACATGTGATGTTCTATTCTCTGGGTAGGTCTTTACATTAGAAGTTCATCCTTAACACAAAAAAAGAATAAAATGGTTCTCTCTCTCTCCACATATTTACTGAGCACATATTGTTGAATTAAGTATCATCCCAGTGGTGCACTGTATCAGCCATGCTCTATCAGCACATTCAGACGTTCAGCAGTTTTCTGGAAGTTTTCTGCCTTCTTTGATGTGTATAACCCAGGGAAGACGGAGATTGTTTCAGTCTGTGTTGTGTACTTAATATTCAAAGGAGCTAATTTTTCTGGATCTCAAGAATCATAGAAAGTAAAATAATTGTCTGGGGACTTGCTCTTCTTTTAAACAAGTACAAAATGTGCCAGTGGACTCTGATAGCCGAGTGTTACTTTGTTTGCTTTCAACACCAACATTTGAGCTTCTTCTGCTTTTTACGAACTATTTGAGGTTTTCATGTTCAGTTAAGAATAGATATATTGAAAACTGGTAAAATTTCACCCTGTTTTGGACCTGGGGCCCAAGGAGAGGGTGGCGATGATTAAAAACACTGGCACATACCAAATCAAAGTTATACCAGATCTGACTGATTGTTTAACAGCTGGCCAATAACAGTGTTAAAAGTAAGAAAGAAAACCACAGTATTATTCATTAATTTGTACTTATATATGTTTTCTTTCTCTTTCTTTCTCTTAAACATCACAAATTCGTAAATGAACAAAACCATTACAGGAATATAATCCACAGAACCTTCCCAAGATCCAGCAAAATAACAAGGAAAATTGATTAAAAATGCTTGATAGTGTATGGAACCAACAACAGAAAAAGTAAGATCATGTTGCTTATTTCCCACACAGGCTCGCTGAACCAAAAGTAGATGCAGAACTTACTTGGTCAATATCCTTTGGCTTATCATGGGTAACTGGGAGATACGAAGACTGCAGCAAATTCAGTCCCTGTTACAGGCACAATTACATCAGAGAGACCAAATTACAACCTTTTAATTCTGGGTTCTCTATAGATAAAAAAGCATAAAGCAGGGTTATAATGGGGTACAGGCAGTGTCACAGTCCCGAGGATGAACTAGCCTGGGAGGAGAACCCTTTGACTTCAGATATCTTCTGTGATAACAGTACTGGGAGATCGTGAAGATAATTTGTTACTTAGGTTCATCTTTGATTCAGTATTTCTTGGTTTCTAATTTGAATAGGTAAACAGGTAAAAGGAAAGCACACTCTGTAATGTTAACACGTGAATATTGTTTTAGGGATTTGTTTTGGGTTTGTGCAGCAGATTGTTTTGTGAGACAGAGTCTTTTATAGAAACCAGACTATTACTTGTATTCTTTGGCATTTCCATTTATAAAAGCTACTCATGTTTACACACACAGACACACACACACACACACACACACACACACACACAGAGACACACGATATTGTTCATATATATTGTTCATCTGGTAAGGAAGAAATAAAAAAAGAAATTGATACCATTCTGCATATGTGTTCAAAAGCTTAGTGAATTCTTCAAGCTCTGCTGTGGATCAGATTTCCTGAAATTGCAATAAAAAAAAATCCTTTTTTACCTTGTCTTTGTGTGTTCCAAGGTGGGTTTGCAAGGTTTGAATTACTAGGTAATCACCAAGAAGTCTCCTTTTCATGAGCGTGCAGCTGGGAAATGGACAGTTCAATATTAATGGAAAGAACAAATTCTCCTTCTCCTTTCTCTCCCCTTTCTTCTCTGCACTTCTGCTTCATCATTTTCTTCTCTGAGGTCCCTATCCTGAAATTGCCTTTGTGGAACTTCAGGATGAACTACAAAGCAAGGGTAGAGCCCTGTTTTCAAAATCCCATTTATTGACTTGAGTGAGTGTCATATATGAACATTCAAGATCAAAAAATCCGATTCATTGATGTATCTGCAATTATTTATTCAACTCGGAAACTAATATGACATGAATGTGGCCAGTAGGTTGAGGGAGGTCATTCTCCCCCTCTACTCGGCACTGGTGAGGCCACAGCTGGAATACTGGGTCCAGTTCTGGGCTTCTCAGCTCAAGCGGGACAGGGAACTACTGGAGAGAGTCCAGCGTAGGGCAACAAAGATGACTGGGGGGCTGGAGCACCTCCCTTATGAGGAAAGGCTGAGAGAGCTGGGACTCTTTAGCCTGGAGAAGAGAAGGCTGAGGGGAGACCTTATTCTTGCTTAGAAGTATCTCAAGGGTGGGCTGAAGGAGGATGGAGCAAGACTCTTTTCAGTGGTTCCCAGTGACAGGATGAGGGGCAACGGGCACAAGCTGGAACGTAGGAAGTTCCATTCAAACACAAGAAAAAACTTCTTTACGGTGAGGGTGACAGAGTACTGGAACAGGCTGCCCAGGGAGGTTGTAGAGTCCCGTTCTCTGGAGATTTTCAAGACCTGCCTGGATGCAGTGCTGAGTAATGTGCTGTAGGCATTCCTGTGTAAGCAGGGGAGTTGGACTAGATGATCTCTAGAGGTCCTTTCCAACTCTGAAAATTCCGTGATTCCGTGAATCTGCAGGCTTTCCTTCTGAAATGCTTACGAAATACTCTGCCATCACCATGCCAGGGGGAGGTTTGGAAGTAATCACTTCTGGCTTCTAAAAGAAGAAAAATATTGAACATTTATTGAAAATGAATAGGCACAAACAATTGAACTTTAATAGAAGTAAACAGCGGCACACTGTCTATAATATGGTATATATCCACACCTGTGCTGTCTGTACAGCACGAATGTCTTTAAAGATGCTATTAACTTCCATCATTTAATGACGTATCTAGGAAGGTTTCTGGATAGTACACTTCCCACCGCTGCTCACCTCTAGATCTGTTCTGGGTTCACTTTCAAACAAGTTGAGCAGGAAATTGAAGTTAATTGTGGAGGTTTAGCATATCAGAATTTTTTAGATTAAAGGACACTTATTCTTTCTCATTTAAGCCCACTACTGGAAATCCAATGTGATGAATGAGAGAGGGCAATCCCAATGCAGGGTCTCCAGGGACTGCTAGGTCTAAGGCAAACCTAAAGTTAACCTTCTTTGGGCTTTCTAGCACAAAGGAGCTCTTTGCACACAAAGGGATGTGAGAGCCTGTTGGGACACTACAGAAGTCATAGGACTGGACTGAACTGAGAGCTCCAAAAGCTTTCCTGCTTTTCGATTTTTGGATGTAAAATGGTGTATTTGAATAAAAACCTTTGACTGATGGCTCCTCTGCTGTTTCTTGAGTTACGCTTCCCATGTCTAAGTCTGGTGGTGTTATTTATGGAGTTGAACTGAAGGAGCTCTTCAGACCTCTTGCTTTGGTCCATGAGAGATTTGTTTATGCAGGCAGAGTGATTCTCATGGTTGAAGCCACTTGCTTTCTCCTCACGTGGTCTTTCTGTCCAATGAAGGTTGGTCCTGTGGGTCTGTGAGGAGAATCAAGTCCTCATCTAAGCAGCTGGAACAGGGAAGGTTACAAATGAATTCCTGAACAACGGAACAGAGATGCCTTAGGGCTGTATTAGAAACAGTGGCTTCTCCCATCTGTTCTCTCCTGTTGAGTTCTCCACATACTTACTGCTGGTAGGCTGGCTGGCATGGTAATTTCCTAGGATATCTGAGTAAGAAGCATTTAAGGTTAATTGTGTTATTTAAAATATCTTTCTTTTACTGTTTTTCATACTGAAGGTCAAAATTTATAGCCCAGCTTCATGATGCTAACCTGGCCTGCGGTAGCCTTTTCCCACCGGTGATTTAAAAGCAGGCTTGAGAAGCAGAGATGTTTTAGTTTCTTCCATTTCCTTTTGCTTTTTTTTTAAATTTTTTTTTTCATTCTCTTCTGCATTAAAAAAAAAAAATACAACAAACCCCAAAACATTCTTCCAGCAGCACTAGATATGTCTGACTAGTGCATCCCAAGGTATAGCTTTTAGTAAGGAAGGAGGAAGTGCATTTTTTATATGACTGTTGCTAATATACAAGAGTGCAGGGTAGGAAGGTAGCTCTTGAGAAGCTCCTCCCTGGCCTGGAAGGGCATCATGTCCGATTATGACAACTTACTTAATTCCAGACATTGTTAAATGAACAGGGATGTGGAAGGGCATGTATATGAAAAAGGAGGACTTTTTAATCTCGCAAGCTGGCCTCCGGGGTTTTGGTTCAGAAGCAGACAAGAGTTATATAGAATTCCCAGAATACAGCTGGTGCACCCATAACTGCATTGGCTATAATAGGATTTTTTACTGTGCTAGGAATGAAATATTGGTCTCTCATTGTTATCTTTCCTTGTGCAGCTGTAAAGAATTTATTTGTGGGTTTTACAATATCCAGAGGTGGTTCCTTTGTACCCTTTTTCAATAAAGTTGAAATGTCAAAAGTTTTTTAGTTTCTTACTACTCTCTTTGCCCAGTACAAAACCCTTGTAGCAATCCTGAGACTGGCACATCTGTCCTATCGTGAACCTTTTCTGAAAGAGACCATTTTAATTTCCCTGCATAGCTGGTCCTTCTAATGCCATTTTTACTTAGGCCCAATATTGAGTCTTTACCAGCATGTTGACTTCAACAAGCTTATGCCAGACTAGTGAGACTTGCATTAATGGGTCTGAAAAGCTATTTTGTCTATTCTTGACAACACTCTGGGTCATACCTCAGATTTTAGGCATTCTCTGTTCAGTGTATTGAAATTTCTTGTAAGCCTGAAGTGTCCCACCTTAAAATGGAAAAAAAGTCATATATGAATGTGAGGATAAAAATGTTTCACCAGAAAGACATATCTCAATTGCCCAGAATACTAAAGAATCAGGGAGCCATTTAATTTCCACGTGCTAGCTTTCTCCCTGGTCTTTCTTTTGCAAGACTACCATTCTTTAAAGAGTTTGGCCCTGATTTCTCATTGCCTTAAGTGGAAGCAGGAGTAGGCACTTGATGTGACTTCCCAAATACTCCACTTTCCATCATCAGTTGGTGGCTGCTCATGAGGATTGTTCTGGATTTGATACTGCTGTTTTAGCATATTCAATCCTGACAAACATAGTCCTTTTTTTAAAAGCTGTCAGTATTAAAGGTAACTTCCATGTTAATGGAAATGACAAATTAATCCAGCAAACAAATACACAATAATAAAGACAGTCCATTTTAGATTATATTTCTCTTTTTCTCTGCATACCGATTCCTTAAAATCAATTTTAAGAAAGACCTTTTTTTCCACTGAGAGGTTTTTTTCTCTTTCACTGTCTTTTATGAATCCCCTTTCACCTCCATAGCTGCTTGTCACATCTAGGGAAACAATTTTAAATTCAGACGTAGCAGGTCTGATTATGTTGTCTATTCATGAGCGAGTCCCACTGAAACCAGGATGGATCATGGTGTAGGACTAAATATCACTGCTAAGGAGTAATGAAATAACAAACTTCAAACTTTTGGAAGGACATGAGGGAAACTGTGAAGAAAATCTTTCCCTTAAACCCCTTCCAGTGAATCTACCACATATATGTATGTATCTTCAACAGCTATTACCCAACAATCTCCTCCTCATTCAAGAAGTACTTGGACAGATGGAAGTCAAAACAGTAGGGGACTAATAAACTGTTTCAAGGTTCCCAAATTAGGTCTGCTTAAAAATAAAAAAATGGATTTATAAATGCTAGCATCCAATCAGAGTGTTGCCACTGATTTCCATGGTTCTGGCAGTATCTGGCTCCTAACACAAATACAAATGTCGTAATTTGTTTTCCATCCCCTCTGATGTCAATGTAAACAATCTTTTGGATGCATTTGGGTATTTCTCTGCAGGAGTATGAAGCCTAACTCGACAGTATTGTGTTAGTTTATGAGAAGCAGAAGGGGAATCTGACAAGTTTAGTGACATTGTCCACGCTATCTGAAACATAGGAAATGTCTTACATAATGAAAAGCATGTTAGAGTTTAAAATCTGTTCTATATTAATTGTTTAAGTGTACATTAGAAGCCAACTGTGTCAAGACTTGAGCTAAAAATGACCAAGCCAAAGCAAAAGGCATAGAAATAGTCAACATGTTTCATACAATTCACTATGTAAACCTTCTGAAGTTATTAAAATGTTTCTTGAGGATATTACCTTTTCTCTGAAGATTCGTGAGAAAAGTCAGTTCGTATAGGATCATGTACACAACACATAGAAAGCAAGATTCACTCCATTGTTTCCTGTTCTTTTAAGAATAACGTGGTGCATCTTTCCCTGAATATCTATCTATCTATCTATCTATCTATCTATCTATCTATCTATCTATCTATCTATCTTTGCTCTTGTCTTGCAATTTGAATTCAGGCAACTGCATTTCCCAAGGAAGTCTTACATTCAGAGCCAAGTTAGCAAAAGCATTTTTTTACTGCTTACAAACTACTAATATCTTTTGACAGAGGTCTTTAAGCCCATTTTTTAAGTGACTTATTGGAAACATTTTAGGAGTTATTTTTTCAGAAACAGTTCAGGCAAGCAGATGAACATAAGTGGGTATCGCATATAGAAGTTGCCCCTTTTGCTTTTCCAGATGCTGCACTTGGTGTGAGAATTCAGGG
The DNA here is from genome assembly GCA_008921705.1 of Burhinus oedicnemus. Taxonomy (NCBI): domain Eukaryota; kingdom Metazoa; phylum Chordata; class Aves; order Charadriiformes; family Burhinidae; genus Burhinus; species Burhinus oedicnemus. The sequence goes on along the minus strand of VFFE01006977.1, from coordinate 1,190,993 downwards.
GTGAGTGTGCCTCGCAACGAAGGATGCTGTAGCGTACCACGGGCAGCACAGTATTTCTGTACTTGCCTGTAGGCCTGGCTCTTAATTTTGAAGTCCAGTCACTCCGTGCTCAGCTAACAACATTGTTTACCACAAAAGGTTCAGCAAAAACTACTGCTGAAATTGCTCAGTGGTCAGTTGTGTTTCTTGAAATTAATTTTCAGACTGAGTAGCTGCCTGCTGTGAGGAGGTTTATGGTAGACTGTCTCTCCTGACTGCCAGAAGTTGCCTAGGACCTTTTCATGCACAAGCAACACATTTTAAAATATGCATTTGCTTAGGCACATTATTATTCTAAATGTCTTGAAGTTATGTTCTCACTCTTTGTCACCATAGAAATGATTATACAATTACTTACCAGCTTCTCCAAAGAAGGTCTGCCTGTGTATCTGGGTATGGATACAATGGCTCTTCAAGGCATTGAAGAATTACTTGTCTGCAACTAAGAGACCATCTCTCTGCTACCCAGGACCTAGCAGGAAAGGAGCAGCTGCCAAAAAGGCTGACCAAACACATTTTGAAGGGAGGAGGCAAGGGAGGTTGTGGGCTCTTTCAGCTGCAGCTTTACCAGCTGGAGAAACTGCTGCCGTAGCATGGTGCCCTGTTGCCATTACCTGTCTGAGGGTTGTACTTCCAGGTCTGCTGGGCAAGCTGCTTCAGCATGTCCTGCTTAAGCCATTTTAGTCGAAGTAAGCTATCCCCCAATTATAGCACAAGCCGTATAGATGCACCATAACGCAAGCGATGCTGCTCTTTCAGCTGCAGCAGAGGACCTGTGGGCAGATGTTCTCACTGCACTTGCTTGTGCAGTGGCATCTCCGGGCATGTACCCAGTACAAAAAGGGTATGTGGATCCCCCACACTGATATGAACTTCACCCCTTTTGGCTGTGTCAGTGTTAAGCCGAGGTGCAGAGCACTTGCACATGGTTTAGCCAACATTTGAAGAACAGATATTTTACACTTTAATCAACCGGGCTGGTTTTCTGTTTTCCTTACTGTTATTTTGGTTTGGTTTTTGTTTTTGTTTTTGTTTTTTTGATCACTTGATTGAACTGCATGCAGCAGCAAACTGGGCTCATCTTTAAGGCAAGTCCTATTTCACTCAATAGTATATAATGTATTCACTCTCTTTAAACCTCTTTCTAGTTCAATTTTGATTTCTGCCCCACTATTATATTCCTCAGTGTTTTGTCTATAGAAATAATCTTTTATAAATCTTAGGTTCAGTGCCCAAGTTCCCTACAAGTCCTAAGAATTCCCTTCTCTGAGCCGTACATGCATTAAAGACACTGAAGAGAGCCCTTTCAAATTCAAATACATAAAAGCAAACAGCAATAGTAAAACACAAAATGCAAACACAAAAACGCAAACATAAATGGTTTCCACAACACAGTGGAAAGCAAATGAAAGAATAAGGGTTTTGATAGGGGAAAGCAATTGTCTAGGAAAATAAAAATTATAAATCTTTACAAAGGAAGATTTGAGGTGGTTTTTTTTCTGAAATGGGGAGAAATACACTAAGCAAGGTCTCTAAGTTCATCAGATGCTGGGCTAATTTAAGAGTCTTAAATAACAGACATTGTCTCTCTGTCATGCAATTGTATGTCTGTCAATTGTCTGTTAGGTTGGGGCTCTAGAGGATCCCAGATGTGCCAGTGGAATCTCAGGAGCCAAAACCCTACCTCAACTGTCTAGGATTTTTATTTGTCTTGATTTTTTTTCTTTTTCTCTTCTGGCAAGTTCAGCAAGGGTAATGGAAACAACTAGTTAAAAGTAAAGTTGGACCTAAACTGTTTGTTACCTAACAATTTTTTTTTCATCTTCCAGAACCCTTTTTTACAGTCTTAAACAGTCTACTTTAAAAGAAGCACTTTTTTTGTGTGCTTTTCCCTGTTTCTAAACAGTGGAGAAGTACTGAAATGCAGTGCCAAAGCCTTTTCTTCCAGTATTTCCATCCCATTAGAAACCACAAAGTGAGGCAAATGCTGAGAGCAAGCCTCGTCTTGCAAAACTTCCAGTTCATTCTATTGAACGGAGAGGTTTGGGTGAGTTTGATTAAGCTTGCAGAGGTTGACTCAGTCCTTCATCCTCCACTGGTAGGTAAATTGAATCATGGGATTTATAAAAAATAAACCTTGCCAGACAAACTTGATTGCATTTTTGATGGAATTACAAAATTAGCAGATGATGGGAAAGCAGTAGATGTAATATATTTGGATTTCAGGAAAGCATTTGATACTGGCTCATGAAATTTTACTTGAAAAACTAATTCAGATTGGCTGCAAGTAGAACACTGTCATGTGGGACGAGGAGCTCAAACCTCATGAAAAAGGACAACGACAAGAGGCAGCAGATACTTGCCCGTGACCCTGACCTCAGCGCTCTGCGGACATCACCTTTGGTCCTGCATGAAGAGATACAGCCGCAAGGCTCTCCGTGGGGTCCCGCTAAGTCTGGCTGCACTGCCGCGGTCATACTCAATTAGGGTGGAGGACTGGATCTTAGCCTGCTGATGTGATCAGGGAATGTGTGACCCGTCTCCCATGTGGGTTGGGGGCTTCGTGTCATGGTGGGAGTCACATACCGCTTTCCTGGAAGCCAGTGATGTTGACATCTGAGAGAGAAGACTGTGGTTCTCCTGTTCAAAGGATGCTGGGGGGCAGGGGGTAACTAAAGCAAAATCCACCTGCCTTGTTGGGAAATGGGTGAGAGCCCGTAAAAGGATGATTATCTGCCAGGTACAGTAAAAGAGGCAGAGATCTTTAAAGAACACAAACTATCCTAAGACTGTCTTGTTCCTCTGTGTCAAGGAAAAGAGACACTACACCATTATATAAAATATTCTGCTGTGATTGCGCATTTCGTTCTGAAGGCATCATCTCAAGAAAAAATATTGACAAACAGAGGTAATTTTAGAGAAGGAGCAAAGCAAAATGTCCAGATGCTGATGTGATAGAATTTATGTTTTTATACATACATATATATATATGTAGTATAAATAGCTTGGCTAAAAGGCAACCATAGGGGTTTGGCAAAGTTCCAGCATTTAGAGGCCATAAGAATACAAGTACAAATGGCCTTTACCAGTCAATTCAGGGATACTGCAGCTGACTCCAGCAGGAGCTTCCTGAGGGAACGATGGATCCTTGGTGTTTATACAGAATAGCTGATGGTGGAGAAAGTGGTATAACTAGGCAAACTGAGTTGAAATCAATAAAAGAAGTAAGTAATTGAAATACAGGGAAAACTCTTAACAGTGAACATCCTACAACGTTATCAAAGGAAACAGTAAATAGCTCATCCATCAGAATGTTTACATCTAATTTGGATATAAACTGTTTTTTTCCATGTGGATTCCCCTGGCCCCTGCCAATTCCTTGAAAGCTCACAGGAGTCTCAGTGGGGTTTGGTTACACCTCAGCAGAAGACAAGCCCTTATCCACCCAGTAGAAAAATATTTTATCTGGCTATCTGCCATGTAGAAAACAGATCTTAGCGTTCATTTCAGTTCTTTCTTTATGTTTCTCAAATGCTGTCTCTCCTTTCCCACTCGTTCTGCATGCCTTTGCCCTCACTGGCAAGGGCCAGGTCTGCAGCTGCAGAAGAGCTTTCTTCGTGCCATGCTCCACAGAAACTCTTCCCAGCAGCATCGATCCCCACCAGTTTCACTTTGCAGGAAGCACTACTGAAAGTGTTTCTGCATTGGAGCATCCTGTGTGTTTTGACTGTGCGAAGGAGGATAACTCTATCGCCTAGTAAGGGCAGATTTCGTCATGCAAGCTACCTGTTTGTTTATCTCTGTTCAACAATTAATCTTTTTTTAAATAGTGGAAGGTTAAATCTAAAAATCCACTGCTTTCCTAAGACCTTTTAAGTTAACTTTCAAAGGCAAGTCTTTTATTGCTGGGTTATAAACCCCTTTGCAGAAGGAAAGCTTTAAGTCTGAATATTAAAGTAAAGTGTTTAAAGTTCCTTTTTGGATTGTGAACCTATTATTAAAGCAGGATGGAAACTAGTTTGCAGTCTGCCTTTTACACAGAGCATCCATACTGCCAGCGTCCAAAATGAAGTCACTTTTTTGGATTAGGCGCAGACCACAGAAGGCTTAGAAATGCCACTTGTAATTAAAAACACTGCGCCCGGATCCCTCTGTCTTTATCGAGGTTAAATGGCCACTGAAAGCAATACAAGTTGAGACTGAAGAACAACAGCAAGCTCATGTCCTCTATTTTCTAATATATTTAACTGTTTATGGATGCTAGGAAAGCTTTGTACGTTTTGTACGTTTCAACAGTAAAATGGATGCAATTTCCTCTAACTTTGATAGTGATTGTAATAACAGTTAGTGCTCTGTGAGGCCAAGCAGAGCCACCTTTCTTGTCCCCTTCTCCACGCCATATGAGATTGAATGTCAGCCCTTCAGCGTGGACAAATGTTGTGGGCTGTTGTTGCAGCTAGCTTTGTTTTTTCAGCTCTATCTGTTGTATTTCTACTAATGCCTTGTCTACTTTATGGATCAGAGACTTTTATCTAGCCGTCTGGAAGAGCTTAGCACAATGCAGCCCTGATCCTGCCTGAGCTATCACAATATCAATACTAATTGCACAGCATTTTAATTCTTCAAAATGTTATGTAAACTGGATGGGCTAGATTCAGTAAAGGATGTATGCAGGTACCTGAAAAAGGGCTTGGTTGGAACTGAAGCGCTAAGCAGAATACTGTGATCTAAAATGTCCCCTTCCAGCTGCCGGCAGCTGTGGGCTCATAGGCCTGTTCCTTTTTACTCAACATTTTGTCAGCCGCCGCACAGCGTGGTTTGACATCTCCTGCCTTAGCTTCCACTGGACTATGGAAACCACGCGTCTTTCCATTCAGGTTCCCTCCACCGCCCCTGGTAAATATTCTCAGAATATATTACATCGGATCAGACCCTTGCAGAAACACAGCTCTAGCCACTGTTTTTCAACGTACCACAGGGACAGAAGAGACTTGGCTATGTGGAAGATAGACCCACCTCCCCAGAAGCATATGCCGGATTCCAGGAAGATTATGTAGGAAAGGTGAGTATGACCCTGCAGACTAGTGACGAGGACGTTTACTTTGGAGGAGATACTGCCAGGACGGTTTCTGCAGCACGCTGTCTTGGATCATCATCAGGCAAGAACAGTTTGGTGAACACAGTTCAAAACTCAAGAGTTCCCCAGATTTGTTAATTGCAATCTCAAGGCATCTCCCCAGTCAGCAGCCTGGCTGCCATCTGGGGCTCCATGCTTCGCTCAACAGCCCCTGGGTTTACAACCGGTCCTAGGCTCCCCTCCTGGGGATGGAGCTTAAAAGCCACATAGCTTTTTTTCCTCCCTGGCACAAATAGTCTCAGTATCAGTGAATTCTTTGCAACCACATCTTTTTAGAGGGATCCCCATTTCACCATACATCTTCTGTGCCCAAGTTTAGATTCTTTCTGATAAGGACTCCCAAATGTGCTGAATTTGGCATGAAGTTATTTTGTGCACTTAGCAGACCGCAAAGCAGGGGAGAAATGCCAGCAGCTCATTAACCCTTGTATCCCCCTCCTTTTAACCATATTCATTATATCATTTACCAGTGCAGTGGAAGTACTGTAGCTGACTGTCAGGAAAGACTTGAGGGTCAAGTATAGCATCCAGGCATCCAGTCCCAGAGCTGCTCAAGTGAATAGGAATAGGGAAATCATCTGCTGGGATGCAGTTTTTCTTGCACCACACTAATCCATAATGCTTCTCAGTTCAACAGCAACCTTTAATTTTTGTATTTTTTTCTTAAATGCATCTGTAAATCTGGACATCATACTCCTTATCAAGTTACTCAGGTGCGATATTTCTAGGTAGTTTGCAAAATCCCAACCTACAAACAAGAGTAAAGTTGTGGGTAAGAAACTGCTAGTGATTTCTGATCCAGTGCTGGTCAGAGAGTTTCACAGATGATCTTCAGTTTCTGTCACCAATGGCAATGTCTTTAGAAATATTACAGCCTGCAACGGGGGTGGAAGGGCTATGAATAGTACTAATATTGTACAATTTAATTCTGGTTTTGTCAATGAATCAGCAGTATTCGGACAGCCGTAAATCCTTGCAATTCTTGCTCTCTGCCTGCTGACAGTGCAGGATGGTGTGCTGAGCATCCGAGCCGTTCTCCGAAGGGGCGGTTTTGTGGATGCTGTTGAGCCAGTGCTTTGTTAAAAGACCTCTGGATTGCTGCCATCAGAGCCAGGGTCACGACACGTTCCTCGGTGAAGTAAAATCTAACGTAGTGTTACGTGGTGCCGTTAAGGACCCTGCATAGCGTATGTACGTGTGTTGCACTAGCTAACAGTGTGACAAAACAAACGCCCCATTCCCCTGAAGGTGCAGCAAGGAGGCTACTTCTTATTTTTGCTTTGTTTGCATGAAGATAGCAAGTATGCCTTGCTCCGAAGTACAAGCTTTTTAGTATGTTTTAACTGAATGTGAAAGTTTCCCTGTTCCCTTCTGGGTGCTGGAACTGCAGGGATGGAGAAAAGGAAAGCACTAAAAGCAGGAGGGTAGCTGGGGCCCTGCTATCAGCAGACAGGTAGGGCAAAAATCATGAAGGAAATCTGTCTGTTATTAGCTGGCTCAGTTAATAAAAACTGAATATATCTGACACATTTAATGGTTTAAATATCTCTTAAAACATCTTACTGGCAAAATTTTAAAGCCATAGCTATTTCTACACTGAGCCATGGAACAATGAAGGGGTTGTCTTGAGCATTGAGAATGTCAAGAGAGGCAAAAAGGGCAGCTTTAGGTATGGGAAAAAATGGAAAAAATCCTGCATACGCTGATACTTCTTTATACATGCACTTATATTTGCAAACACACACATACACTCTTTGTGCAAAGCTGTTCTGTGCTGGAGGAGTAGAATAAGATGAAACTAGGAGCAGAACAGACTTTGAATGCAGCAGCTATAACAGAAGAGTAAGAGGAAAACACTGGAAGTAAAGGACGCTGTCAAGTATGAAGTTGAGATGGGAGATGCTACAACAAACGCACACAAGTGGAAGAAGGATGATCATATGCTTGGATGGGGGAGGTGACAAGGCTGCTGAGCTCTAAGGCATGTGTCCAACTTCACTATGACGTCCCACACACTGTTTTTCCCAAGAAAGCTACCAAAGGTGACACCAGCAGCCAGCACATATGGTCAAGGGGACAGACTATCAGATTTCTCTTCCCACAACTATTAATGTGCAACCAAATACTTCTTGATGGGATAGCAGTAGTGCGTGTTGCATCGTCACAGGGCTAAAGACCAAAGTCACACAGTTGTAGATGTTTACTGTCATCAGGAGAGAACTTCAATGAAGCCATGCTTCCTTGCACCACGTTACCAGAAAGGGGCTGAAGAACTAATTGAGGCTTACTGATAAATTATGGCCCGTGTCCTGCTGCAAACACCACTTTAGCATTTGAAATGCCTGATAGAAAACTGTCCTAAATGATCACTGACCTTCAAACAGAAGGGGGAAGAAAGCCAGACCCAACTTGACAATATCTTCTCTGAAGCAAAAAACCCTATATTTAACTGGATTCACAGGAAAGATCACGTGTGCCACAAGAGGATAAATTTGGAGCATTCTCAGTTTCAGACTGAATATTTTATATAAACACACTAAACAGTATGGGAAAAAAACAGTGCTCTCCACAACAGTAATGCTCAGTGAGCTAAAAAACCAGACTGGGCCAGATCTTAGTTATAATTCCCAATGCAACCTATTCTTGAGTATAAAGTCTCCTGAGAGATACCTTACATAACAGGAAATTGTGGATAATCACAGCAAATACATCAAAGCCATTTCAGATATTTCTAACACAAGAAGCATATACTAAATGATGGGGGGGGGGGGCAGGAAACAAACCTCAATGTGCATATTAGCATCTAGGTTTTTATTTTGTATGGGTTGGAATATTTCTTCCACAAGCAGGGCTTATAAATTTGCTAGGGCGTGGAGTTCTGACCAGTCTGCTGTGTGTTATATTCAGACTGTATGATCTCAACAGGAGAGCACAGAAAGGGAACAGGCGCAGCGGCTCAGAAGCAGTCAGGGAACATTAACTGCATACATGCATAATTATTACTACAGTGACCTGATGGAAATTTTGCAAGGATTTCAAAATACTACCATGTACTAGAAACAAGAAGAGTGAAACCTTTCTCAACCCTTTTGCGTTTCCATACACATGCTGACAAACAGAAATGACAAATAATATTATCAAGAAATATTAATTCATAACAGCCTCTCCAATTTCAGCAGGGATTTTCAAGAGAAAGAGTAACTGGGTGCTTTTACAATGTTAGAAGACTGCAGTGATACATAAAATCAAACTGGATGTTATAGCAATGTAGGAATAACTGTAAAAATAACAAAATGCAAGAGCAAGGGACTCTTACTGCCATAGTCTTCACAGTCTGTGTCGTGGATCCATCTATCTGTTTCTATATGTGTCTGTGTTGATTTTGTAGGTTATAGAATTACTATGATAACTTAAAGGTGGAAAAAGAAAAATTCAAATTTATCACACAGGTTTTTTCAACACAGTACAATGCTGTTGAACACTGCACACTAACTTAGTCAGAGTGCTAGGTCAGAGTTGGGGACTGTAGATTATGGAGTTTTAAAAAATGCTGAAATTAATGAAACACAATCCACTGATCCGTGGTTTTATACCAGCCTGTCTCAGTCTAAGGTCAAACTAGAAAAGTTTTCTGACAAGAGCTATAGGTTTGACTCTCTTCTTGCTTTGCTGCCGACTTAGCTGTTTAGCTAAGTAAGCATAATATAACCCCTAAAATCCTCCAAAAGAAAAAAAAAAAACTACAAATTTGGGTTAAAAACAAAAGTTATGGTAACATAAGTGTCTCTAAGTTTTGCAATAATCCTCCAGTACTTTTGCATCCCAAAAGGCTCCAGATGTGACCAGCCACTGCAAAATGGCAAGTTGTTTATCAGCATTCTACATTGCAAACTGGCACCTGTAATTTCACTCTCACTTTGCATCAGCAGAATTAAGATATCCAGAAAAACCCTTCTCAGACGGGTTTCTGCGTATTAATGCATAAACATTTATAGTAAAATGCCCTGTCTGTCACCCTCAAGGTGAGGTATACCGCATCCGATCCTTCCTCTGCTCGGCCGCGTGTATGCAGCATGATCCAAGCGTTTCTCTCTGCTGGGTGTTAAGGGCAGCTGTATCAAGCAAAAGAGAGAAAATGAATATAAACCGGTTACTGACAGCACTATTATTAAACACTTGATTTTTCTCTCGTCTTTCCATGAACTGCCTTCTTCAGCTGTGAGGACCACGGGCAGCTGAGCGATGGGGCTTGCTGCTGCCCACCCATGGGCTTGCTGGGGCAACATGCCGTAGGTGATACAGGCTGACCAGACTTCACTTGGGCCAGTAGTTTCTGCTGATGGCTTTGAGGAGATAATGGGGTCCCAAGCACTTGCAATCACTGACAGGTTTGGGGGTGGAGGGAAAGGGCACTGGGAGTCTGAACACTTGTGCAGAATTTGAAAATTGCCTAGTTGTGATCATGGTCCCTTCCTGATCTGGTCTATTCACAGCTTCATTTTGTTTTTTTGGAGACGAAGGCATGCTCCTGGTTACTTCTTTCTAAAAATGAGTGCCACCTTCTTCATTTTTACAGCTGATGAATTCTGTTGGTGATAAAAGCTACAAAATAAGCCATGCTGTACTCAAGGGGCAGATACGTTTTCAGAAAGTCACCTCCTTATTTGTGAGAAGCACCTGCCAATTAATATGCTTAAAAATATCACTAGAGTTATGTAAGATCTTTAAAAATTCTTCTGCTTCTTGACTCTTCAGCACTTCACCTATTACTAAAAGTAATCAAGCTTTAATATGCTTTGAAATAAACTCAAATCCAAACAGCCCTAATTTAATAGAAGCAAGAAATTCTTATCTTCTTCCTCTTGTGCATAATTATTCAACCCTGTCCGTATGACATGCAGCCTGATCTTGCACTAACGTTCTTGCTGCAATTGTGAATCTGTGTCCCTGGCCAAGCACCCCCAACCATGGTACTGGTGTACCGGCCACACCATCATTCTCCATTAATGATATATAATATATGTGACACTGTTTACAATTTATTGGCATTCGGATGGCAGTGGCTGAATGAGCTCCAGGGTCAGCATATCAAATTGGCTGCCCACAGTCATTCTGATCTCCTGTCATTCTGCTTTTCTAAATTTTTTAAGAGAAGACTACATGGAAATTACTCTTCTGGAGCAGGTCCTGGCAAATATCTTCTTTGCAGTTTTGAGGGTGAGAGGAGAATGATTTCAGGTAATGTGGGTCTCTACTAGGAGTTACACGTACATCGGAGCTACAAAGAGCGTAAGGGCAGAGTAACTGTGCCGCTTGTGCCCCTTCCCAGTTTGTGCTGTAAAATGCACTTAAACACAATGGGATGTGTGTAAGGTAATTATTAAGCCCTTCATAGCTACTGTTTAATGTACAGTGTATTAGAAGCAATAAAGATTTCCTGGCTTTAATTTATATAAGATACTGAAAGTGAAACATGGTATTTTCTTTTTCAGGAACTGATTCAGGCCACTGAAGTTAATGAGGATTTTTCTTCTGTGAGCTTTGGATCAGGCTTTAAGGATAAGATTTCTAAATGAAAAAAACAAACAAACAAAACCAAACAACGAAAAAAGCCCAGCACTTTTGGATTCAGCGCCCATTTACAGAGTTTCAAGACTGGACCACTGATGCAGGAGGATCTATTTTTGTACTACAGGTACTCCAGGAAAATTCCAAGAGCTGGTGAACGTCTATTCTTTCTAGAGTCTAGCAACTTCAGTAAAACCAAATATATTTAGACTGATGACTTGATTCTCTCATCAGAAAGATATGTGAGTAAGAATTGTTGTCTGTCTTGTAAAAACAGCACTACACTTGTACATGCATGTGTAGAACTGTTAAAGATTTTACAAGATACATGGGAATGCATGCCTGCTTATCTAAGGAAAGAAGTGAGCTCAACATTAAAAAAAAAATCCACCCTCTAGCCAAGACCTTGCCTGCCAAATCTTAGCTGTGTATTCGCTGTTTAAGGCGCATACTCCCACATCCTGCAATGAGAGGTGAATACACTCTTTAATTTAGAGTGAAGATTTAGGAGCAAATTCTACTTTCATTTACATCATTAAAATCCTAATGAGGCTGTAAATCAGGATAAGAATATGGTTGGGGTCGATAGGGTTGGATGGATTTAAATGACTATGGAATTTGTCCATTTTAGGTGGAAATACAAACCGGACTAGCCAAAAGTAGGGCACTGAAACAAATACAAATGCTGAAAGAGAAAGATTTCACATTCTTCTTGAGATCTGAACAGAGCAAGAACAGCCCTCAATTTGGGGTCTGAATGGTTTGTTTCTTCCTGAAAAGAGGTAACAGTGAACAAGTTTACTGTCCTAAATCACAATGACCAATAACAAATATGTTAAACTGGCCAAAAATAATTTACAAAAGTCTGAAATTCAGTTTTTTGCTAAAATATCCTTGATAATGTAGTAATTAGAACTACATTTGTATACTCCAGGTTTTAGAATTTTCTTTAAGCTATTAACAAAACTTAATGTATTTCCCAAAATACACAAGCACAATTACATTGTCCATTATTTCCTTTTTGTAAGTAGCCTTCTAATGTGGAATGATCTGGTAAGATATACACATTATGTTCACTGAGAGCTTTGGTAATGCATGGACAGAAAACTTGTTCTTGAATTTGAAACTGAAGTATGTTTAATTATGCCAAAATGCAATCTAAACTTGTTTTTTATTCTGTATTATTCCTCGAGGAAAAAAGAAAAACAACCCAACCAATACCAACTGCAGTTGGTAGCATATTCTACATATGTAGTTATTGCTTAATATTTTTGTAGGTAATGCATGTCTAGCATGGTGGTGTGCACCCAAGCAGCTGCCGTTTCATGAGCTGATGTTGATATGGCATGTCCCAGATGGGGTTGGCGGTATTCCACCTCTTTTTCCTTGTCTTTCTCTCTTTCCCTGGCTCACTTTTATTTCATGATTAGCAGTTTTCCATTATATTTGAGGTCTTAATGAATGTTGTTTTATAGTGTTTCAGTGCAAGACAGCATAATTCAGAAGCTGAAAAAGGTTGTCTCCATCCTGCATGCCGTGTCCAGACCAGTGGTTTAAATGGAAATCTCCGCCAAGCAAAGCCTATGGAATCAGCCTCTCAGCTCAGCTGCAGCCAACTTGATTTTGTATTTCTTAAAAAGCCAGGCGATACTTGCCAGGGAAGACAAGAAAATAAAATGAGTCACTAAAACAATAGTTGTTTTTATTGGAAATTATTAAAACAAATAGTAATGTTATCATATATAAACATTAATATTAACATCCTAGAGCAAAATGACTTCTGATAATGATTAGAAGCATAATATCAAGGACCATTTTGTCTTACAAATAATATTAATATGAACTGATGCAAGTGGTGAGATTGCCTAATATAATTTTGCTGACACAAGACACGTAATGAGAATCTATGGAATATGGCGTATAAACCCATTGTCTTGTGAGCAACGCTCATGTCTTCAAACTGCACGGCAGCAAATCTGTGATTTAATTGTGAAGCTCTTTCCTTACAGGCAGCATTAATTCCATATACCACCGATGTTAATTATGTTTATACTAGAGAGACACAAACATGATTATTATTTCTATTCTAAAAGGTGAAGGGAGAGGTTTTAAAAAACAAGACAAAATGATATATCAGATTTCAAACCTGCAAGAGAATTTGTACATAAGGAATTACATTTAAACAGATTTGAAAACTGAAATTATTAGAAATTTTTTCCTCTGTTACGTATGTCATGATCCCAATTCAAGATTCTCTGTTTTCTTTGAAAACTGTGCAGTATCTATTGTCTTGCATCGATTTACCTGACAATATCACAACACATTGCAACACTTGAAATACAGACTTTAAGACTGGCTTATGCAAAGGGCAGCATCTAAGGGAATGAAAAGGTCTGAGGATTTATCCTACATTGCTGAAAGTGCTTAATATCTGGAATTCTTGAGAGTCAAGTGAGCGATCTGCAATGCTGTCTTTGTAGTTGCTATTTAACCCAGGAGTCAGTAGTTCCCAACTAAATGTAAAACCATGTGTGCATAGACATACTTCCTGATTTAATGATTACATAATAAAACATACATTAAAAACAGTAAAGCTTATAATTAGATTTCTAGTGAAAACATTTACATTTGTCAGTCTAAAATATATTATCCATGAAATTTTTAAAATATTTGCTTAAAATGTGCTGTTGCTATGAACAAGCGTAAAAGTAAACCCAGTAGCTGAAATATTCACAAAAAGTAAACAAAAGGAGCATGAACACAGCCAAGTCAAATTCAACTTTCTGTCTTAGTAAACGCTTGTGGAAGCATTTTTAAAAGAGTGTTCCCAGCTCTTTCTCAGTGTCAGTCTGTGACAGCCATAGATTCTTTCAAAACTTCTAAATACTGTTCTTTACAGAATTACAGAATGTATAAATACACATCTGCTCCCAAACAACAACAAAAGAACTTTTATAAAAGTAAAACGACGTAGGGCGGCAAACTCAAGCATTCAACAGCCAGGAAGAGCCAGCATGAGTCTTGGCCATGAAACCTTAGTTACTACCCATACACATGCTGATGCAGTCTTGCAGGACATGTACTTAGGCTACTTTTTTTGAAAGACCACCTGCCAATCAAGCACACAAAATAGATTTACAAGCTAATGAATATTTATTCAACCTCATTTTTCAATATATGACCACAGCCTTATGTATAGTACACTTTTTTGACCCTGCTGTGAAAACAGAACTATTAACTTTGTCCTAGGTTTGCCTGTGATTTTCATGTTTGTAACATCTGGAGGCACAAAAGTATTAATCAATTTTCAGAACAACTATGAAAATAACAAGGATGAAAACAGAGATAAAGAGAAATTAAAAATGAACACATTTTGGTGCCCAATGTGAGAATGTCCACGTTCTTTCTTCTGACCAATTAACATTTTTATTCTGTACGTTCATTTCCATTAAGAGCTTGAACTCTACCTAGCTGCCCCACTGGTACCTGAACCAAACTATGCATTTTCAACCTCAACTCTTTTTTTGGCTGCTTTCTGCCTTGGAGATGTCCACAGTAGAGAGAGATGGATATGTTTTATCCGTTAAGGTTATCTAAGCTGGTCTGCTTCTGGGCATACCTGGCAACACATATGTCTTGGCAACACAGGCAATTTGGCTATTGCTGCCCTGTCAAGACCTGCAGTCTAAATATCATTCCACTGAACCTCACCTAGATATTTGGTGTGTTAGAAATTGGAATGACTGGCTAACGCTGTGGTCAGAGGCTCAGGAAGGTGTTCTTAGTCACCAATCTGCCATTTTCTAAAAGTATATGGAAGATGCTAAGGAAACTGTGGTAATGCCCGCTGGAATTTGACACACGCACAAAAAAACCTTCTCATGAGCAGTGCCATTTGGTGCTGAAACATCACAATATTCGAAGACTTTGATGTCTGAGGGATGACACCTCTAATAGCAGATTGCCTCCTAGTGCCACGCTAAGGTAATGACGGAGAAGGCAAAATACATCACCAATACCAGCATAGATATTTTCTTGTGAGTCCCACATTTAGTTAATGAGTAAATTTCTTATTGTGAAATTTAATGCCTGCTTTTATGCCTGGATAATAATTTTCAAATAAAGAGTGAAAATGATCTTAAATCCACTTAAAAAAAAAATCAAAAAGACCATTTCACCTGTCCCCAAAAAGGTTGTTTCTGGTTTCTGTCCTGAGTTTGAGAAATCCCTTGTTTTAAGAAGTTTGTACCAGGGACATTCTGCATATTTTTTCTACTTCAAACTTTAATTTAGCATAATCAACCATTTATTTTATATTTTGGTGTATTAAACTGTTATCTCGCTCTTCACATATATGATATATACGATAAAAAAAAAAGAAAATATTTGTCTTAGGTCCTTTTCTTTTTCTTTTGAGGATGCCTTTTGGAACCACAAGTCCTCCATCTTCTTTCCAGAAATGATATACATAATCTATACTTCTTCGTGCTTGCTTGGCAGAAGTAAAACAATTTTTTATCTCCCACCCTTCAGATCTTTCAGTAAGAACAGTCAAGTGAATTTCACACCTCACACAATTGCAAAGGAATTACAGGCACATTTAGAACACTTGACTCAGTTTGCTTCCAGGATAATGTATTTTTGGTAAGAAGTAAAATTTACAGTATATAAAACATAGCTTTGCAAATGAAATATAGCAGCATAAGAACATTATATGTATTCCACTTTAAACACACATTCAAGAAAACATAAGAGAATGCCCAATGTAGTATCTAGCAGCCTTAGACAAAGGAGACAGAATTGCTTCATACATTAATGTGCTGTGCAGGGACCAAATGCGAATAGATGCACAGATCAAAGGGGGCACAACGCAAGTCATCATCTATCCAACACTCACCTCCGTTTACACAAAGGTCCCCATGACGTGGTGCAGACTTATCTGCACCGCTCTCCTTGCCAGCTGCAAAGAGAAAAGCACCATAAGTTTAAAACATCAAAGTATGCTTTTGCGGTGCCCCAGATGACGTAGCCTACTGTGGAAACGGCACAAGCCTCGTAATGGAGCCTGTTCTGCTCCGGGAGAAGGAGCGTGCAACTATCCTGTGCAGGAGAGGAGGAAGGAGCCCCAAGGAAAAAAAAGGTGGGAAGGCTAGATAGTAAAAAACTAACTGAACTAACTTGCAGAAATTACTCAGATAGCTTGTTTCATTCTAACTGCTCTGTGTATCAAAATTCCTTTAAGATCTTTCAGAAGTGGTGCAACACTTCTTGCACAAACAGCAGCAAAAAAGTCTGAGGAGGAACGCCACAAATAAAGTAGTACTTTTACCACTAGTGAAATTTCACTCCAGTCAGATCCTTAATAGATCAAACTCCTTTGTCTCAGAAGCCTGATACAACGCAAGAAGCGACGGGAACCAAGAATCCATGGGAATTAATGTTTATCTTTAGAAGGTCAAAACCTATCACAGTTTCAGTTTTCAACTTAACTTGGCAAAAGAGTTCCTAAGGTTCAGCTCCTTAAAAAAACCTGTAATAAAACTGTCTAGAAGAAGTTTGACTTGCTCCCACAGGATTCATTATTTCCCAGATAAATGCAACATGGCATTTCAATACATTTATATTGTGACCACCAGTTTTTGTTATATATTTGAAATACAATAGTATTCAATGATAGTTCATGGCAGAATTCTTTTTAAAATGTATAATAGTGACAGCATTCAGACATATTACATACTTCATTTCAATGAGAAAAAGTCTATGATTCGCTTGCGTTACAGAAATCATACTTTACTGTCATTATCAAAATTACATTATTTAAGTACTGCACAATTTTAATACCAAATTATCTTTTCACAGAAAAATTCTGTGTGGTCAATTACAGTGTATTAAAATCCTGAACACCATTTCTGTACTAAATTACAAACATTTTTTGTGCATTCTTTCTTCACCGTAGCTTTATTGTTTCATCAGATACAACCTCATGGTTAAGATTTACAAAGCTGGTCTCAATTGGAAAGAATATACAGGCGATATTGATATTGGGATCTGTTATGTTAAATATATGTGTTAATCATCTGTGTTCTATTATGCTTATCTTTCTATGGATTTTTGGCTAATTTTCCAGGTCCAGAATATTAACAGGGTTTTTAGTACGCATGGATTAGGTTATTATATTAGGGCTAGAGTGGCTAAATGGGTGAAACGGAAGAAATGCAGTAGAAAGCTCTTGTCTGTGGATTCATAAATAGTTTCCAGCAGGCATGTTGCTGCTTACTCTGTTAAGGCTCAATACAACCAAAAGCACTGGTCCTGGAGAAGTGGATTGGCTTATTTGCTTGAATTCATGGGTGGCTTCTATCGCTCTAGGTCAGTTATTAATGAGGAAAAGAAGATTAATGGAAATAGGCGATGCTGAGAGTCCAACATTTATCTTTCTGTGAAACCCATGTAATATCAAACAGTACTCATATCATGCTGATCACAAAATTAGATGCTCTTCAAACATGTCTGAATTTAACTGGACATTTTTTTAGTATATGACACAAAAAAGTGTAGCTACAATAAATAATTGATATACGCATAATGCATTAATGTGACTGTCTAATTTCATTAGCGTTAGAGATGGCTCAACATCCAAACTGATGCTGTTTCCGAACAAGCTGATAATGCCCTTCTCATACAGTATATCCAAGCTTGAGGGGTGAATTTCATCCCCATTCCCTTTTTTGGTAGTTTCATAAGCAAGCTAAGATGGTGTCTGGACTCTGGTGACAAGCATTTCTCCCTGTCTGCTCATTTTTTGTCTAATTTGTTTTATTGAAAAAGTTGCACCATCAGTATGCAGTTGAAGAAGGATGAGGTTAAATACAAGGAGATGGGGTGGAAAAGACATAGTAGAAGAGGCACTACAGGATGATCTCTTTGAAATAGGCAGCTAAGGGTCTGTCCCCATTAGTGCAGGGCAATGAAGATCTACAGAGCAACAGAGTGGGTGCTGTGGACCTGATGTCCATATTGTATTTTTGTGGGTTTCACTTAAGACTAACTTAAGTGTCGTCCAGTGGACAGAATGCTGTATTGAAACGAATTGGATGGGCTCTTAAGATGCATGTTTTGTTTTAGCTTTGAAAAGAATAAGATTTGCATGCTTCACGATGCAAACAAAAGAATGGTAAGTGAGGGTAATGGGGATATCCACTTGAAAAGCAAACTGGTCTGAACTAAAAGTGATAATGCAGATGGGCTCTTCAGGTTATTCTTCAGCATACATTTCTGTATGTTAGTTATCTGTGCTTCCTCATATCTGAAAAGGAGAGATGGGCTGGAATACAGAAGCAAACTTCTTCAGTTGGTGAGTAAATGCCTCTTGACTATGCTGAATTTCAGAGCAGCGTTCCTGAAGAATTCCATAACTGCACAAACACTTGAGTGTTTTGATTCATCTTATTAAAGAAATAGGTCTGAACCTGAGAGCTGGACCTCCGTTTGCCATAAACCAGCATAACATTAGAGCGGGTAGAGCAAATAAGGACAATGGTGATGAACACAGAGCATGCAATAATGTTTTATATTTTAATCTTTATGCGATGTCTGGGCAGTTACTGAAAAATGAATTTAACTAATAGCAAAGGGAATACACATGTAAATCTATAATGATTAATTACTAGGATATGACAAAAAACTGGAGAAATCTAGCACGTAGAAAAAAAGTGGTTTACCATAGCTGTTTGGGTATAGCTGATATCCCTAACCGGAAAAATCAGGTCCCATGTATCTATGCTGAAGGAATTAGTACTATTTCTCCAGTACAGAGTAGCGAAGCACAGGCATTGGGGATGGGAACATATTTTGGAGTATTTGTTATGTACTGTCCATACACCCTTTCTTTTAGTTAGGATTAGTTTTTATTTACTATGAATATTATCATTAGTGTTACTGTACTGTCGTAAAATCCCCATCATTCGGTGCCCACTGCTATGCAAACACAGACAAAAAGAGGGCTCTTCTTCCAAGAACTTTAAAAACGAGCAAAGGTACAACTACCCGTGGCACCTGAACAGGGGATTTTGGGCCTGGCATTGCTCTACGCTGACGTGCTATACTGTTTTAGCCCATCAACCACAGGTACCATCTTACCCAGGTTGCCTTGGTGAGGTCCCCTGTCTTGGTACTCTTTTGACCAGTGACCAGATGGAGGGGAAAGGACTCTGTACGCTCTTCTCTGGCACATCACAGACCGAGATGAGAAACGAATGAGATTCCACTACCTGAGTTTAACCTTTTAAGCTAACAGAATTTTAAGTGTGAAAAAATTGATTTGCATGAAGACCATGGAGATATGTGATGTCTTAATTCTAAATAAAATCCAAGCTTTTAACACAATTCTACAGGAAATTACCATTTTTAGTATGTATAAGAAGTATTTAACTTCTGGTGATTTAGGACACGTTCCAATCCAACCATCCAGAAAGGCCAAATTATACATAATAAATGATTGTTGAGAAAGAGGTATCATGTTATCTGTCTTGTCCACAGCAAATTATAAAGCTATTCTAAACCACAAACGTTGAGTTCTTAATCAAAGAAACTACTTACAATAATTTTACTACAGATTTTTATATAGCTGTGAGGATGTACGTCTGATGGAAAGATGATAAAATATTTTTATAAGATCAAATGTTATTTAAAAATTCATATTGCTGTATGTCTTGAAATTGTACTAGCAAATCTTTTCATTTTTCTCTCCTCTGCAGTATTGCCATAGGCTCAATACTGTGGTCTTTACAAGCAAAAATACCATGTGTGGTTTGCCTATATGATGACATCATGGGGGGGCATTACAGCAGCCTCCAAATAATAAAGATGACAGTGAGGTCCTGCTTCCTTAATCGAAGTCAGTGGGAGCTTCGCCTGAGTAAGGAGGTTAGGATTGGGTCCCTGAAAAAAAGAAGATAATGAGACATAACTAGGAATAATGGGGTGATATGAAGACACGGAAAATGTAGGTTGAATATCATTAAAATCTTCCTGACAGTGAGCTCTATTATACCAGGGAATAATCTCATTGACTTCAATAGGAGAACTGCCAGAGTAAGATCTGAGTAAAGGCTGGGGTAGCCTTGGTCCTTGGTTTGGATCAGGCCCAGGGTGAACAGTGCAGGTACGTTTGCCTGGACCCACACAATTCCCAAGGCTTTCTTCATAAGTGCTGTGAATAGTTTAGATGCATCTAAGTACGGGCAACAGATGATGTTACTGGTTCATTTAAGCCTAGCTAAAACTGATCAGTTTAAGAGGCATCTTCCATGCGGTGCAAATGTAAAGAAGCTGTTAAAATTAGCTGATTGCTGTTGTGCAATCAGGTAATTTAAGCAACAGAGGCCACTATGAAGAACACAGGTAGGTAATAAGGCTATACTGTGCTGCCGACTGGAGCTTATGTACTTATAACACAGGGGGGTATGGAGGCTGGGCATTGTCTGAATGAGAAATCTTTGATTTTTGTTTTCATGCCTATGAACGCAATGGGTGAAAAAGCAGAGCAAGTAAGAGCAAGGAAACACCAGGCACAGTATCAGAGAGACTTGCAGAGCAGTGTGAAGGAAAAGCAAAGAAACAATTTTTTTTTTTTTTTTCATTCATCTGGTGTACACTCTTGGTAAATAAACTGGACCGCATCAGAGTTGCCAGCTCCTGCATCTGTTTCTCTCCTCACAGGCAAAACTTGTAGGATTATAAACTTTGGCTACTACCTGATTCAAGAAAAGCAGCAGACTACGTATTTGTGGCTTATGCCTTTGCACATATAATTTAAGTCATATGTTGTTTTGTAGACACCAGTGCTTAAATGCATTTTAATACTGGCTCCCACCGAACCTCAGTAAAGTGTCACAAATACTGAATATTAAAAATTAAATTTCTTAATAGCAAACATGCTTTTGTCCTTTAGTGAATTCCCTGCACCTGGGTATTTTTTTCAGCACCTCATGCAGCTCTCCAGCCTACCCATATGTTTCTATCCTCTGCAACAGACTGGCAGTTACTTATGTGAAGGTTTCTGTTTCTCAGTAAAGTTTCTGTTAGCTCATTGGTTGAGTTGTTGATGGGAGAAGGGAAAGGAAGGAAAGAGGAAGGCCTAAAGCTCATCAATTTTTTTATTCATTAATACATGTGCCACAGTCAATGAGAAGGAGCTGTAGAGAGCTGCGGCACTCATATGAGACTAACATAACCAGATTAAATAAAATTGCTGCATTTGTTCATGTAAGTTTATTCAAACCTCAGAATCCACATAAAGGGGAAAATGGGTACACAACTTCTTAAATTTCAGCTTGCAGCACTCATTGGGCTGTGACAGATTTGGAGAGGGTTTGCAGTATCTCCTGTATGTTGATCCGGTTACTGTAGTACTTCATGATTATATTAGTTTAACCCAAAGCAAAGTGAGTGAAAAAAAAAATAAATAGGCAGCTGAAGACAAATTGAATTGACTGGCCTCACCTCTCCCCTAATAATTTAAAGTTGTTCAATCAGACAAGTAATAGGAAATATCTGAAATATCTTCTAGTCAATGCCACTGCCTCAGTGCAGATTCAGTTCTAGACACATCGTTCTGTAGGCGTGGTCCATCTAACATCATCCTATAAAACGCCGGTGATGAAGATTTCATCCTAGACTATCTATTCCAGTGTTTCTCTAGCCTTACTGTTAGAAAGATTTTCTTAATATCTAACCTATATCTCCCTAACTGCAATTTAATCCACCGGCAAACATGGAAAAGAAACCACTGCCTTTCTCTCCCAGCTACTTTTTAGTAATTTGAAGTCTCGTACCATGCTTCTCTCTGTCGTCTTCTATGTGGACTGTGCAACCCCATTTCCTTCACTCTTCCCTCACAGATGAAGTTTCCTGGTCCCCATTCTCATCGTTTGACTCTTCACTTTCTCTAGATTGTTATCAAATTGTGGAGCACAAGCCTAGGTAGAGCGTAAAGCAGAAGGATTACTTTGCAAGTTTTGAGGGTGACAGTCCCCAAATACATATCCCTGAATAATGTCCACCTCTTTTTGCAACAGGCTGATGTTTTTGAGTCTTAGTTAAACTTTGGTTTACTACAAATCTAGTATTTCTTGCTGCAGTACAAAGTCTGTCCTTACTCTGTGTAGCTGATTACTACTGCCTGGGAGTGAAATTTTGCAGTTATCCTAATTGAATTTCAACCTGGTTTTCAGAATTCTTCTAATTTTTCAACAAAATTTTGGATTATCACACTGTCTTTGAACATGACTGTGGCTGCGCTCCACTTGCTGTTATCTTCAGATTATAAAAACATCTCCTATTTTATTATTTACCTCACTACTAAACTGATATATAGTAATAGACCAGAAAAGACCCCCAATGTGGAACCTTATTTGTTATGTGTTTCTACTTCAGTAATGAACCTCTGATACCTACGCTCTCAAAATACATTTTTAGTAAGCTGTTTAGTAGTTTCATGTAGCCACATTTCTCTACCTTGCATATGAGAATTATACAGCATAGTGACAAAAACCCACTGAAGGCAAAGATGTACGATGTCTACTGCTTCTTCCTATTCTTGATGCCCGCTGCCCTGTCATGGAAGAAAATTAGATTGGTTTGACATGATTTGCTCTGGACAAATTCATGTTGGCTGCTATTTACCTCTTTGTTGTCTTTTAGAAGCCCATAAAGAGTTTAATTAATTGGTCCATGATTGAAGTTAAGATGACTGATCTTTTGAGAGTTTTTCCTCTCTCACTTGTTTGCCCGTTTTCAGCAGTCTGGAACCTCAACCATCCTTCATGTGCTTTAAGAAATAACTAGTAATAAAGCTGTGACTACCACAGCTAGATCTCTAACACCCAGGCTGAATCTCACCATTTTAATACATCTCATGTTGTTCAGGTATCCAAGACTTTTTTCCTTCCCAACTGTAGTCTCATTTCTTACCTCTTTATCTTTGATGTTAATTACCTTTGTTGACTGATTCTGGGTTTTGTTGTTGTTAAGATGGAAATTAAAAAAATTGGCTTTTTTAGTGTCAATATGTTTCTCTTCCTTTTGAGAAGAAAACTTCTCTCTTGATTTTCTTCTTCCTACTACAATGCCTTTAGAATACCTTCCTGCTATGCTTTATATTTCTCATTTGTGTGTTTCATTTTTTGTCTCGGTCCCTTTAATCTATCCCCATATTTTTATACTCTTTTTTTTTTAGGGTGGGGGGAGGGGCCAGGAATCTGACCTAGTTTCCAACTTCCTATACTCTCTTCTTGTATTTTAAGTCATTGAAACACTCATGATTTAGCTACATTAATTTCTTAATGTGCTTCTGCATTGGAAGAGTTTATGCTTCTGCCTTTAATATAAACTTTTAAAGGACCTGTCAGATCTATTGGATATCTCAGGCTTGTTTCCCAGAAAATCCTTCCAATTCTGTGTATTTATTGAATAATGACTTCTTGATGTCCATTGGTTTTGTTTTGCCTTAACAGCTTAAAATGTAGGAAATCTGACATTTTATGGTCAGTCTTGCCCAAGATGCATTACACCTTCACATTCTCAATCAATGGCTGGCTTGAATAAAATCTAGAAGAGCCTATTTTTTTTCCAAAATTCTGTAAAAATGTTTCCAACACATTTCTAGAACTTGCTGATTTCTCTCCTATTTTTCTGGTTTCCTACCAGATGTCCAGACCAGTTAAATTTCTGCATTTCACCAAGTCCAGTGCTTTCACGCAGTTCTATCAGTTTACAAAAGCATCATTCACTTAATATTCCCGGTTCAGTGGCGTACAAAAGCCTATGCTGTGACAGTGCCCTCATTTTTTCCTGTTACTTCCACTCACAAACTTACAAACCATCTATCTTCTTTCCCACCCTGGACCTTAGAACAATTCTGGTATAATCTTGATATGCCAGAAAACAATACATCTCTTTTGCCCTCCCTACCGTTCCAGAGCAAGTTACACCCTTCCATATTAATATTCTAGTCATGTATATTACTTGAACGAGTGCCTGCTATGCCAATTAACTTGCAGTTTTGATCATGCACTGAGACTTTCAGCTCCTGTTGTTAATCCCCCTGCTTTTTGCTATACAGAATTGTAAAATATTGAGTAGATGGCTTCATCCTCCTCCTTGTCCCTTCTATAACCCTATTATGAATATACCTGGCTATTCTACTTGTAGGCCTTCGAGCTGAACATATTCTTTTCTAACAAACACATAGAATCATAGAATCACAGAACGGTTTAGGTTGGAAAAGACCTTTAAGATCATCGAGTCCAACTGTTAACCTAGTACTGCCAAGTTCACCACTAAACCATGTCCCTCAGCACCACATCTACAAGTCCTTAGATACCTCCAGGGATGGGGACTTCACCACTTCCCTGGGCAGCCTTTTCCAATGCTTGACAACTCTTTTGGTGAAGAATTTTTTCCTAATATCCAATCTAAATCTCACCTGGTGCAACTTGAGGTAATTTCGTCTCGTCCTGTCATGGATTCTTTAACAAATTCTTATTATTTCTAATTTAATGTCCTCATAACTAGGGTTGCAAGCCTATGCCATCCCAGTTAACGAAGACATATCAGAACAATTAAGTTTAAAGACACTTCCTCTTCTCCAGCTAACTTGCAGGTGGCTGGAAGCAAGAAAGAAAAGGGCTGGCTAAAACAGGAGATAAGTAAACTTGGCAGGCTTAAAAAGGAGCCTTCACACGGAGGAAGCTACTTGTTCAACGGAACCAGACTGAGACATGAAGGAACGTCTGGGTTTCAATCAGGAAGGACAGAGGTCTAGATGAGATAAATAGGTACGTAAACTACTTTTTGGAGGCCTTTCTTCCCCAAATACTTTATTCCACTGCTACGTAAGCGGTTCTTGCCCAATTTCTGCGTATTACTGTGGCAAAGGGGAAAATTTTAAGCACACGTTTCATTGAGGTAGAAGTACCTTGGCCACAACTGAAAGAAGGATAAACGTGATTTCCCCCAGAATGGGCTGAAGCATTAGTCCTGACATTTGGGGTTGCACTGGCTGGTTACTGTCCTGGCCTCCATAGTCATGCCTGGCTTTGGGCAGTTCATGCCCTGCATTGGTATCAGTGCAGGGTCCGGTTTCAGGTGTGAACTATTTTGCACCATCACCTGAGCTCCTTTGTAGACAGAAGCCATCTGGCTTTTTCAAGGCTAGTGGCACAGTGGCGAGCTGATATGTATTATAATATACATATAATATTATGATATAAAAATTTGATAAAATATTAATCATATATAATATATAATATTATGCTATATAATATATATTATTATATATATTATAATATATTATTATAAAGGATACGGATATGCTTCAGCTCCAGACTACTACAGACCTAGACCAAATCTGGAAAATAAAACAGATGTAGGCTGAAACCAGTAAAAAGACAGAAACGCACTGAACTGTAGCTCAGCTGAATCCTGGGGAGCTCCCAGGTAGCTCATTTAGACCTCTGAAGGCAACCCGCATCATCAACTCCAAATGGCACGTCAATGGCAGTATTCTGACCTCACCACAACTATCATCAGGCATGTGAAAAATGATAAATTATGACATTGCTTTTTCTCTACTTTTTTGAAGATGGATGATGCTTTTTTCTTTCATTTTTCTGATATTTGCAAAGGGAGATAATCATGAAGACTCCTTTAAAATAATGTAATTTTACCAGAAATCATCAAGAACTCTACTGAAAAATATATATAAAATAGTAGGCTGAAGCAGGGGCTAAATTGAAAGGTGTTTCTTGAAATGCTTGTTAAAATAAGGCCCAGTTTTGAGGAAATAATGAAAAATGTGAAAATTTCTGCTAGTTAATAATATTAAAATTCCCTAGGTTACTGAAGCTCCACAGATACTTAGAGAAGCTATTAGGGAAAATTTGGGGGGATTCAGGAGAGCTTTTCAGCATCTTGTGAAAGCCCATTTTCTACCAGATGTTTGTAAAGAAAGAAAAAAAAAGCATATTTTGATTCCATTGAATCATCAGCTGCATGAGAATCTTTGTCTTCTGAAAGCCCCTTAAGCACTTTCTCTGGATCAAATATTAAGAGAAACTTTTATTAATTAATTTCATTTTTTTCTGTAGATGACAGAGACTGGGTCTGGAACCCTTCAGGAAATTTTCTAACAATTTGGGAGACAGGTTCCTATTTTCTGGGATTTTTCCAGAACATCACTAGCTAGAGTATGGTGGTGTTTTTAAGATTAGCAGAAGATGTTGTTTATAATGCAGAACCCTCCCTGTAACAAAATCATGTGAAAAATATCAAAATAATATATTTTAATGCCACTGATAAGTGCCATCTCTCAGTAAAAGCAAAAGCAAATCATATTCATGTGGAAGAATTTGCTTTCTCTCTACTCAGGCTTTATTGAAGCGTGATTTTCAAACTCTCTGATGATCACATGCATAATTGCTGCTGTTGCTGTTTTTCAGTGCTTCCAGTTTATGTTACATTTCTAATGAAAACCAATACATAGCACTTGCCACGAATAAGCCAACATTTACCAACAATGACCATACAATGGCATCTAAAATACAACAGCTATAACCTACCGAATGTTCAGAAAAAAATACGGGGGCGGCTTGGATGCAACCTGAAAACCGGAGGGTCTTGCCTCCTGAGCACCTTCTGCGGACCTTCAGCGGCAGAGCTGCTGAAGCCGGCGCAAGCAGCTCTCCCACCCCTCCAGCTGCTTCTTCCCACCCCTGGGCCGCCCACAGCCAAAGAAACAGCTGTGCCAGCACAATGCAGCGGGCGGTACGGAACAAGGGCTGGGAATGAGGGGGGCTGTTTAAATCGCTGAAGAAATACATGTGGTGGTGTCATACAGTGTTTTAAGTTCCTTAGGTGCTTTTAAAACCATCTCCATTCATTCACTCAGCACAATTACTCTACCACCTTTGCTCATCTCTTGTTGGAGACAGCCTCAGGAGAACAGGAGGATAAAATGCTCTATGGCCAGCTGTGACTTCTTTGCCGTATCAGTCCATGCTGAGGATTAACTAGTGTCCAAGTGCACAGATGAAACTTCAACCACTGGATGAAACTACAGAACCAAGGCCAGTAGGAGACAATTCTCCTACGGACACTAGAGCAAGCTCTGAGTTGGTGCAAATGTACTGGAGCATGGAGCACGCAGCGTTAGTTTAGTGGAGTGACAAAAGGTGCGTAGCCCTGTCACCCTTCATAATCACAGCGAAAATCTCAGTAATGACTAACTGGACTTGATAAGCAACAGCCTTGTGCCCTGTAACAGTGATCTTCACAGGCTGCAGTTTTAAGAGTGCTAACATGCACACTTCTGTTCTCTGTATTGGGGTAAATATGAGTAGCAGTCAGATATAACGAAAAATGCCCTGTTAGGATCACTTGTTTTCAATTCCCTATTGCTGTTTTTCACTTGGTGTAAACGTGGGTGGAAATTAGAAAGACACTCTGGGCTGCTCCGTAACAGTGCTGTTGTACATCCGTCTGACATAAGGGCGCAGACCTAAGACAAGATGTGGCAGGCAGGACCAGCTGGACCGATGGACGGCCAAACAACCGCGGGATGGGGGAGGCTGTGGGCTGTACAGGGGCAGAAATACACCTGCCCTTTAGCCAACCCTGTTGTCAACCCCAGCAAGCATAGGCTGCGGCGTGCAGGCTGTGGACCAGGATAGCTGATGGTAGAGCTGTGCTGTCGTCCCGTGCACAGGGGCGGGCAGGCGGATGGGTACAACATTGTCTCAGGCTGCCACGGCTTTGCTTGCCCGGTTCAACCGGTTGACGTTGCCAGCTATTTGCTCTGTCCTTCACTGCAGCAGGAGCAATGAAAAGGTTGTTCGTGGCCTCTGCCAGCAGCATTAAGTGTGGTAGGTAGACACTTCAGTAGGGTGGAAAAATCTCTTCCTGGCCCTGATCACAGGTGAAAGAGAAACTGTGAAGTTGAAGTGTGCAACTCACTCCACGGTAACAGCTTGTGTGCACATTTCTACTCGGGGATAAAAGTGAGGTAATTCAAGGTAGCCTAACCCTCACTTTATGCGTGCACACAGTCAGGTCCACCACAGGATCTGACTGTTCCAAATTCACACCCTAACCCACCCCGCAGTGACTTGTCCATGTGTTCATATCCCAAGGCAATCTGGCCTAATGCAGTGTCACAGTGGAAGCGAGACTGTTACTGTCCTGAAACAGATGAATGACTTCCTAGCCACCAAAGTAAGAGCCAAGTTTGTAAAATGAGAATGTGCTAGATGAATAAATGATTTGGTGGATGTAAAGTGGGTTAATACTAGTCTCCTAGCTTGAGAAACCCAAGTCGTGCACCAATAAATGTAATTGAAAGAGTCTGTCTCCACAGTAGGTATTTTCCAGCAGATGAAAGTGACCACACAGTTTGAAACAACTCATTAATTTGCCATTTCTTCTTAGTTCAAAACAAACATAGGTGTATCATTCAGGGATTAGATCTCCTATTGTCTTCGGTTCTTTAATCTGTTTCAATAGTCACTAGAATCAGATGTTTCAAATAAAAGTTCAAGGAACTGTCAGTAAAGATGTGTAAGTAATCTGCGTAGTATCTGTCTTGATCTCACTTGTTTATTCTCAGATTGAGTGATGATCTGGAACCTGAGGTTTTGTATCTCCTTCTGTACATGTTTGTTCGAGTTTATCTATATGGTTTTGAATGTTCTTGCTACTTACAAAAAACACTGCTTTCTTTTTGTAGCTTGGAAACTACTTGACCTCAGTTATCTATTGTGGCAATGCGCTCCCTCATCTAAAATTATGTGGTTTGATAAAATGTTTTCTTTCATTGGTGGTGAATTTGTAAACTTTCATTTTCAGTGACTGTTCCACTGTCCTTATGTATCAAACAGTGGGAACAGAAGCTCTCAATCTTTTTTCTGCAACAAACCATGAAATCAGCATTGGCATAGCAAGTAAGGGCAGAGTGATCTTTATGCAGACATAACTGTCCAAAATGCTGCCTGGCTACTGCTGGTGCATCAGCAAGATCATGTATCTTTTTGAAACAGTATCTTAAAATGATTGATTTTTAGTTATTAATAACTCTTACAGGCTCAGAAAAACACTAAAATAAAGACTCGAAAGGGGTCCTATGCTCCCCCACAACTTTTTAGTTGTGCTATGCTAGTTTCTAAAGGTGTAACATGAAGAATTGTTTGGCTTCAGGCATTAGGACTGCCTACATGCAGTCCACCAATTCCTCATAAATATACCCTTCTTACTCTGCAAATGGAGATGCCTGCTCCCAGACTGATCTGCAGGCTCCTGTAGGACATCTGGCTTCTTCCAGCACTATCAAAAATCTGCTGCAAAGACCTCCTCCAAATGCAAGACTGAAACAGTATGTGTCATAGCCTGTCTCTCCGCAGCCTGAGACTGAAAACTTTCTTTCCAACTTCCAATTCCCAAACTCAGGTTTTTGATGTGCTAGATCACCGTGCTGTTGCACTAAGCCTTAGAAGTGGATGATTTCCTCTTATGACCTTCAGGATCTTTGGAGATCTTGGAATGCTTCTTGGAGCTTCTGGACCAAACTCTTCCTTTACGGAA
The DNA here is from genome assembly GCA_008921705.1 of Burhinus oedicnemus. NCBI lineage: Eukaryota > Metazoa > Chordata > Aves > Charadriiformes > Burhinidae > Burhinus > Burhinus oedicnemus. The sequence continues at coordinate 1,161,616 of VFFE01006977.1, read as the reverse complement.
GTACAGATACTGTTCCAAGTTCCACATGGTTTGTGCGTGAGAAAAATTTGGACACAGAGCAGCTAACACATGGAGGCTACTTGCCTGAAGAAAGAAGATGGCTGAAAAAAACAAGGAGCAAATTCTCATGAACTGCAATTTGAGGGCTTGAAGTAAGTCTCTAAATAGCAAGCCCAAACATGTTAATTCTTCTGAGGTTGTAGGAAAACTTCAAAAAATAAATAAATGTAATTCAGTTTTGTATAGGTTGCAGTGGCAATGACTTGGCTCAGAGAAGCCCTTGGTTAGCCCAAACAAAACATATAGGTGTTTCATTAGAACTGCAGAATTAAACCGGAAGGCTGAATTAGGGTAATGGCTGAATCTGAATTAGGGCAATGGGCGAGTCTGACGTAGGAAAGCTGATTTAGGGTAATGGGCACTCATCTGTTTGATGAGCGAATGTTAAAGGTACATAGCTCTAAGTACTGCATGTGAAATCCTGATCTCACTGAACTCAATGGGAATTTTGAACTGGTATTTCAGCATCTGGATTTCATGTCACTTATTCTTCAGAAAGAGAAGAGTTAATGTTGGTATATGTGCATGTGTGTGTGTGTCTAATCAAAGTGCTATCTTTTGTAGATGGCAAAAAATCAGACATTAATTAGCAGCAAGTAGTGGAGCTGGGAAAAGAGCTGTGTGGAGAATACAGCTGAAAGAGCTAAGTGGACCAGTCTGGAAAAAGCAGGAGACGGTGTGGAGTTCACAGAATGATGTAAAGTGATAGGCTGGAATAGTGAACCATCCTGGACAGGGAATTAAGGAAGAAATGAAATAGGCCAGCTTGCCAGGAGGCAGCAGGGCTTACTGGACAGCTCTGATTTTAATGATTCTCTCGCAAGCCATGTTTGCAGGATGTCAATAGTACTCATGCTGCATTTATTTTATTTATGAATAGATATCTCTGTGGCAATGGTGAATACATAAATATTCCAAAGATGCAAAAACCTAACAGTCGATGCAACATGTTCACATGATGAGATGAAGCTGTGTCACAACACAGTAGAACGTGTCATGGCATTAAGCAGTGGTTGATGTGGTGATGAAGTACCAGGATACCACAGTTAACAGCAACCGTAATTCTGCAGATAGGAAGGCTGATCTGATGTGCATAAAACGTGAGCAGAGGGGCAGCCTCACTGTCTTTAGTGAGAAAAATCAAGACCGATGCAACGTTACTGCTCCCCGACATGAAACACTGCTCAACTTCCTTAAAAACGGGTGCTCAGCAGCTGGGTCAGTGGGAATTGTTAGATATAGGCCACTTTTTAAGTTCAAAACGGGCCTCCAAGTATGTATCATAGAATGGTTAGAGTTGGAAGAGACCTTAACGATCATCTTGTTCCAGCCCCCCCTGCCATGGGCAGGGACACTTTAAACTAGACCTGGTTGCTCAAAACCCCATCCAACCTGGCCTTGAACACTTCCAGGGATGGGGCCTCCACAGCTTCTCTGGGCAACCTGTTCCAGTGTCTCACCACCCTCACAGTAAAGAATTTCTTCCTAATATCTAAATCTCCCCTCTTTCAGTTTAGAAACCGTTACCCCTCATCCTACCACTACACTCCCTGATCAAGAGTCCCTCCCCATCTTTCCTGTAGCTCCCCTTTAGGTACTTGAAGGGGCTGTAAGGTCTCTCTGGAGCCTTCCCTTCTCCAGGCTGAACAACCCCAACTCTCTCAGCCTGTCTCTGTAGCAGAGGTGCTCCAGCCCTCTGATCATCTTCGTGGCCTCCTGTGGACTCGCTCCAAAAGGTCCATGTCCTTCTTGTGTTGAGGACTCCAGAGCTGGAGACAGTATTCCAGGCGGGCTCTCACCAGAGTGGCGTAGAGAGGCAGAATCACCTCCCTTGATCTGCTGGCCACGCTGCTGGTGATACAGCCCAGGATAGGGTTGGCTTTGGCACCCAAAATGCTATGCTTTCAAGGAGGGCCAGCACAGTCACCCATCTGCTGCCTCCAGCTCTGCCAGACCTCACCCGCTGCCGAGGCAGGAGCCCGGTGGCTGGTTCGGTGTCCCAGGGCAGGACGGGGAACAGGCCTCGGGCCAGGGCCGGGCGGTGCTGGAGATGGGGCTCAGGCTGAGGTTCCTCGGGGGTCCCACGCCCGCCGGCCCGTGAGGGAGGACAGAGCCCGAGGGGCACCCATCGCCCCGCCGGGCGGACGCCGGGGGGGGGGGAGGGGAGATCAGCCCAGGGAGGGGCCATCGGCCGCCCCCAAAGCCCCGTGGCGGCCGCCCCAAAGTTGGCGGCGGGGCGGGCGGGGTGCCCGGCAGCCCTCTCCGGGCAGCGATCTGCAGCGTGAATCAGCCCTCGCCGGCAGACGCAAGCGCCTTCCCTGCGCCTGCCAGGTTCCTGCAGGAGGAAGAAGGGCGAACATAAAAAAAATCCCACCCCACAGACGGGAGATTCCCTCACCCCTGCCCCCTTCTGCCCCCCGCCCCGACCCGCGGCCCCGGGCGGCCGCTGCCCGCCGGTAGGGAGGGCGCTGTGCCGCTCTGCCGCCGCCCGCCCCACAAGCCGGGGCGGGCAGGAGCCGCGCTCCCGCTCCCACTTCGTCTTGGCAGGGCACCGCCATCAGACGGAGTGGGAGGAAGAAACATTAACTCCAGCAGCTGTTTCTTGACCCCAGCTGTTAGTCTACC